>JAHWFP010175083.1:0-13016 GCA_023313725.1 Lithobius niger
TTACTTGTAAAAAATCTGAACTTTTGAAGTTCAAAGTACACGATGACTACAGGGCCATGATGTAATCTTCGTTTCGTTTACCTACAACATTTTGTCATGTGATGCATGCGCCAGGGGGATGATGCTAGATGAACGACCCCAGAAGATGGGCGCCCTGGACGGTGGACAGAACAGCCAGGTACTTCATTTCCATACTTTCCTGAACTATATTCAAGTGAACCTTTGCGTTTTTCATTTTTGTGGTGTAGTGGTCATCTTTTCCATTGATAAAAAAAATTAGTAAGTAAATCTTTTGCGAAGTGTGTATGCCCCAACAAGATAATTGTGATTTATTATTGTGAGTTATATTTTTTATATATTTTGTAGGTTGCACACAGTAAAATCAGATTTGACCGGTGGCCATCCTCTAGAAATTTCATTAAAGAAGGTAAGAAAATTGTTCCGAGTGTGCAACTGTGACGCAGCAGGGTTCAAATTATTGGAATCACGTAGTCAAATGAACTCTCGAGAAGCTCACTTTGCACTCCAGATGTAGCTGCTAGACTGTAAAATTGAGAAAATGTTTTAAGCCACTACCTTGAAAGATCGAAGACATTGCAACCACATAAAACACATAATTTCAAGTGCAAAGATATTTCTCCACGTCAATATCTGTGAATTTTCTATATTCCTCTGCTGTAGATGTTAAAAAGAGCTGACTATCTTCTTCAGGCTATTTACTACACCATAATACTACCTCGTTAATTCATCTCAAGTCTCGTGTGAATCTGGTGGTTGGCTGAGGCCACGACCCATTCTATCCACACGGCATCTCCTCCACTTCTCACGCAGTGCACTGAAAATGACACTCCGGTAGGGATATCCAGTTGAGGTCTAAACTAGCCCCGGAGTAGCTTAGCCCTGGATCTAACTCACCCTCGACCTGGGAGTTAGTGGATTGGAGTAAAAGGGTGGCGATATCCATGTTGGAGTAAGTTGGGGTTTTGTTAGCTCTTTACTCCTTAGACCTCAAGCTTTAGGCTAAATTAGCCCTCGATATACTTACGTTAAAATGTTGTGAAAGCTCAGGAGTAACGCTAGTCCTGGATGGTTATCGCCGCTTTTTACATCTCAGGGTTAACTACTCAGTATTAAGTTAGTCCTCGACCTGCAGGCTAAATTTTGCTTAACCCTCAACTTATTTCGTGATGGATATCACCATTTTCCCTTATTACCGAGCTTAACCCAAGGATTAAGTTTAAACCTCAACTGGATATCCCCACCGTTAGATGACTTTGACGAGGTAGTATTGTGGTGTAGCAAACTGCCTGAAAATAATCTGCTCTTTTTAACATCTGCAGCAAAGGACTATCGAAAATTCGCAGATACTGAAGTGGAGAAATATCTTTGAACTTGAAATTGTACGTACTGTAAATTTGCGTGTACAATTTCATTGTTTGTAACTTTTAAACCATACGAGACAGAATATGTGGTTTGCACTAGTTTAAACGTCTTGAAAGGATCTACCCAGTGGCGTCGTCCTTTCCAGTTTGCTACAACTGAACTTTTGACTACATTTGGTTGTTGGTTTTCAGTTTGGTTGCAGTTAACACTCACAAAGTTTTAATGCAAAACAATCCAGCATGTGGGTTAAACAGGATGGAAAGCCGACGGCTCAACCAGGGTCAAATAAAAACAGATGCAAACCTATTTGCGTTGCCTTTTGGACTTATTTGACTGCCTAGGCGAGGGTTCGAGCCATACTGACACTGTCAGCGGTATAGGGCTAAGCCGTTAATTACCAAGATTTGCCATTGTTATTTGTCGAGCGAGCGAAGTCAAATACTCAATTGAATTTGAATTTTGTCTGTTGTGTTGAAATAAATTGTTTACAGCCATCATTTTTTCAACGTTACCCACATGTTAGTTACTTTTCACAATATAAACTCTTCAAGGCTTCTTAACTTATTGATCTGGCTCTTCAACCATTGGAAAGATCGTTCTTTGAAGGGAAATGGTGTGTTGAAATGTGAAAATTTGGAGAAACCTGTCTGCAGCAACGTTCTGTGTTCGCAATTGTTGCTCGCTGCACTAAATATTCCTCCTACTGCTAAAATTTTCTTACCTTGGAATATATTCTGTAAAACAGTTGAAGGATAAAATGTGCACTCCAATTGATGTGTGTGCCCATTATAACTTAGTAATTGTTCTATTTTTGTTCAGAATGTACAGAGGGATGAGCAATTGCACATGACCATGCTAAAGAAAACTCAAGGCCTTCATGCACCTCTACGGCTCATGATGGAACGCAAAGCAGCCTTTCAGGTAATGCATGCTCACCTGTCGTAAAGCTGTGCATACTGTAAATTATGTGTTAAATGGCTTGTAGCGTAGCTTGTTTACTCAACCTGACTCTAAAAATCGATAATGATTATAATTCTGTTTGTGGTGGTAAAAATAACTGCAGTAAGTTTCGACTAAATGCTACAAAAATTTGAAAATCTCTGAGCATTTTACTGGTGTAGTTTCAAAACTCTTAGAGACTCGGAGACTGTGTTTATTTCCTCTACTAAGTAACTGGCAAACTACTTGGAAATGCGTGAAAACCCACATACCTAGCCGGAGTTTTTCAATCATAAACCGTATCAGTTTTTGAAGAACAAAACTCAAATTTTCGGTGAAGCTTTTATCCTTACTGGAAAACCAAAAACAAGTGATGAGCAGACGAAGTTCGAAACGATTGTCCACTGCTCATCTTGTCATGAGCAGTTCACACGTGTTGCAAACTTGATTAATTTATTCCCCGTCAGTTTTTTTTAATTAATTTTTTTGATGTGTTCCAGAAGGCGGAAAAAGCCTTGCTAAGAGTTTGTGTTTTTTTTTTCAAATGCTGAATGGATTGCAGAAATTATATTCTGCGTGGAAATAGGAAATTGAGAATGTAAATATGTCTTAATCCTGTGTTAATCTTCCAGAGTATTTATATAAAAAAAAATATTGTGAAGTTTTTCATACAGTACCTTCAATAGCCAAACTTTGTACAAACAATTTGAATTTCTTTTCTTTCCAGATCCAGCGCTTGCCTTGCCTTTCTAGTTCCCATGTCATGCTCGATGCTTTGACCGGTCGAGATGAACTCATTACTTTTGAAGACGTTTTTGGAGGTAAACTTAATGGAGTGTCTGTTTGGTTAACCGGAACTCGCCTTAGTATTGCTTTAAGTTAGCAAATGAAAATTTGTTTGTGTATTCTTTTGAAAGTATACATTACCCGTAAATTTAGCATTCTTGTCTCGAGAATGGTTTCCCTAGAGATAAAACGTCTACTTATAGTCAGCCTCCTAACCCCATTGTGCATGTGCGCACCCCTCCTATATAAAGGCTGTGATACGAAAGTGGCCATCTTTATTTCTCTAGCTGTTACACTCTGAACACGCTCGCCGTTTTTTCCAAACGAAAGAGAAGATTATCCACCATGATGGTTAAAGTAACCATCAAGGCCACCCTAAAAGTATCTCAACCGGCTGACTTGTCGGCTGCTGGCCCGCCGTCCCATCGAGCCCGTTGGGCACTTCGACCAAGACCCGCTTCTACCGCCGTGATCATGTCTAGCGATCTTCTTCATCAGCTTCTTCCTTCGCGGTGACACCTTCTTCTGCCGAAAGCCGCTCTCCTCTTGCGTAAGGACTTCCTTCTCCTGGTCTTTCGGCTCCGCTCACTGCCGGTCTGGGTGGAACTGCCTTCAACACGGCGAACACTTCTCCGGTCCCTTGTGGACAAGCCACCGGCATCGCTGCATCTGACCTTCACTTCCTTCAATTGGACTTCAGAAACTGAAAGAATCCTACTCCAAATTGAAACTTAAAGTCAAGTCTCAGAAGTTATGCATGAAGCACAAGAAATGTCACATCAAGGTTCCATTAAACGTTTTGTCTTGCTCAACATCTATGACTCGATCCCGACGCTCTACTCGTTCTGTAAGCAAGAAAACTTAAAAAAAAGACGCTTATTTCTGACGCCGTTCGTCGAGATGTGCCATTGTTGAACGGATTGGACTTTGAACCCGTGCCTGTCTCTTCCTTGCTATAATCACGCTTGTTGCAAGAATCTAATACTTCTAAGTCCGCTATGATGACTTCGTCTGTATACAAGCATTAACGGACCTATTTCACTCGCCGGTCTTGAATCTGTGCTGGGCAAGCTTCATGTTTCGATTTTTGTCTGAATTAGATCAAAGTTGGGGAAAAACTGCTTCTACACTTGCAGCTGAAGGCCTTCCCCACCAGCTGTCAGTACTCGGGAAGCTTTGCCAACGGAAATTCAGTTGGATCCCTCAGCTTCTTTCCTCAAGTAAAGATCCTAGTTTCCTTTGCGGGAATCGAATTCTGATGTGTTGAAGTCTTAACACTTCTTGTAGTGTGTTGTCTACTCCAAAGAGAGGACAAACTTTTGCTTTGTCTTCCCGGAACAAAGCCGTCTACTCTTGCTAAGAAGCTTTCGTGTTGTTCGCAGAAACGACGCTACACCAAACCAAACCCGCAGGAGCCTGGCCAAACGTTTGGAGGATTTCTGCTCATTACTATCTTTGCCATCGTCTCCACTTGTCAACCATTCACTTTCACCACCGACTCTACATCCTTTATTGTCTGTCAAGGAGTCTTCGCGACCCTGTGTGTAGTCTTCCATACAGTTGTCTTCACACCTGCCTACTTAAGTCGTCAATCGTCCGCTGCCTTACGGTTTGCAGCGAAATTCGAAGACTTCAGCCTCAAATCCTGCACCTTCACTTCAGATTGTTCAGTTTTGGCAAGAAGGAAGAACTCAACCTGTGTCTCCTTATGAAAGACTTCGATCGTTCCCCTGTTTATGAAAATGTAACTGAGGAGTTTGGCATTTACCCTCCCGCCATGGACCTTAAAGTACAAAAAAAAAGGGGCCTTTGACTTGATCCTACCTTCGTAGATAGGAACACGGCTCTACCTTCGCACCCTTCTTCATCATGGAGGGCAGTTAAGAGGACAACAGGCCTCTGGAATTCGATAGACCACTTTCCCCAAAGCGAATTTCTTGCACGAATTGGAGCATTTATACTTCGGTTCAAAACTTAAGGCACC
Source organism: Lithobius niger (assembly GCA_023313725.1). Classification (NCBI taxonomy): domain Eukaryota; kingdom Metazoa; phylum Arthropoda; class Chilopoda; order Lithobiomorpha; family Lithobiidae; genus Lithobius; species Lithobius niger. The sequence goes on from JAHWFP010175083.1 coordinate 5,093, forward strand.
CAAGTTGATCCCCGTATATGGAAAACCTTCCCTAACGTGGTTACTGGGACGCTTGAGGGACGAGAGGGCTGGTCAAGGAAGAAAATTGCTCGTTAAAATAGTAACTACTGTGTGAAACTAGTACATGTATGCTTTGGATTGGTTACTGGAACACCATGAAACAGTTTCCATACACGTCTATCACCACCTCGTACAAACACTTCGAAACAAACGAAAACATTTAGCGAATGCGAGAACCTCTTGTTCACTGCGGCATCCAGATGTCGTAAAGCAGACACCAACCCTTCATGTACTAAAGATGAAGCCATAATGAAGTTGGAAGATGTGAAGAAACTCTCAGGGAAAGGAGCAGAGTATTATGCTGAAGCACTGCATTAACCAACCAGAGGCATCGTTAGTTTAATGTTAAATCGGCGTGATGCTGTCCTTTATTCAGTCCCTCATTTGCATGAATTCAAAGGTCAGAACTTTGTACCGTACCATGTCATGAAACCAGCATTCTGTTCCATGGAGAGATATTAAAAATTGAGGCTTTGCTCAGCGGAAGAAGATGCCACACTCTGCTACCCATCCTCAGAAAGGAAGGCGCAGTAGTCTGCTTCTAAATGCAATGCTTTTCGCCAGGATTCTCAGCCCTTTCAGAATGCAGGAAAGTTAAATTACAAGGGAAGAGGAGCTTCCTCATCTAAGAACCATGACGACTCTTCAAAAAAAGAACCAGTCCAGGCAAGCAAGTCGCCCGCCCCTTAAGGAAGGGACTGGAAGAACTATTTGACGTCTCCCTGCCAGCTACCGCCATTCCAGACCTGTCCTGAATTTACGCAATTTTTGCGTCTCTTCCGGTCGCCTCTTTCTCGGCTCCCTCACGCTGCAATACCACTGTTTCTTTTGCTGCAGCACGAAGTGGTCGTGGTTTGGTTTTGGTGGCAGTATTTGGTTGGTTCTGCAGTTTTGGATGATACCCTTGACATTCAATGCGTATAATTGAAGACTGCTGTACAATCACTATTATTAATTTTGTACATTGACCTAATTTATGTTTTTTCTCTTTTTTTCCTCCCAGATGCTGATTCAGAAGTTTTGGAACAGCCACATTTGATGATCGAGAAAGGACTGGGTCTCATCTAATTTGCTACATCCTATATATATAAATAAATGCGTGTTGAAATTGGCTTATTAAAATGTGAGTTTGTGCTTGTAGCTAGCTTGTTTTTTTTTTATTAATATTTTATATGGTACTGGATTATTGCCCAATTCAGTAATAATTACTGTAACATTACGGGAAAAAAATGTGTTGCTTTGAATAAAATTGGGCTGGTGAATATAGTATAGAGCCTCGATTGACGATTATCCAAACACCTCAGTTATGCGAACTCCCTTTTCCCGAAAAATATCAGAAACTTTATAGACTTTTTTTTTTTTACTAGAGTAACCAAAAGTACATACGGTAATTTCAAAATATATTCTTTTGAAATATTCTTCGTTCCAGAATAATTCTTTTTTCGTAATCAACAATAATAAGGCATCAAGCTTATGTGATTTCCCTCTCCAGGGACAGTTTGGTTCACCACTGTCGCCAAACACAAAATGCTACTGAAGCTAAAGTATAAATTCTTTCTTTTAGGTTCTTTTAAAATGTCACATTGCTTACTTTGAAAATCCGAGTCCATGTTTACGTCTGTTACGCTTAGATTTCAAAAGAAAGGATAATTTACCTTTCCAATATCCTTGCAAATTTTCGGCAGTCTGGATTTCTGGAGTTGGAGGGGCTCAGAACAACTGTTCTTCTTCAGGCTACTACATCACCGCCCCCTCCGTCATGATCGTTCTTCTGCTTTTTGAATGCGACGCGGGCCATGGCTTCCGTAACTTGTAGGCCAGTACACCACTTCTCCCGCAGCAGTATTAAACTCGTTCTCAGCAGATGCTTCAACGCCAAGCATCCAGTATCTGCTGAAAGAAGAGTTTAATAAGTTGCTGCGGGAGAAGTAGTGACCTGGCCTACAAGTTACGGAGGCTGTGGCCTCGCATCGCATTCAAAAAGTAGACGAACGATCACGACGGAGTTAGCGGTAATGTAGTAGCCTGAAGATGACAGTCGTTGTGAGCCCCTCCAACTCAAAAATCCAGACTGTTGAAAATTTGCAAGGATATTGGAAAGGTGAATATCCTTTCTTTTTAAATCTAACGCAACAGACATAAACATGTAAATTAGATTGATGAAAGTACGATGTAGGATTTTACTTTGACAAATGCTTGACATGATGAGAAAATGGTAAACTTAAAGCTTTTTGTCAAAATCGTAGCGCCCAGTTCAGTTACTGCGGCATATTTTCGATGAACTTTCAAACGATGGAATAAATGGCAACGTTCATCTTCATCAGGCTTCTTTTCTACGTTACGGGAAAACTTTGTTTCCATGATTTTGAAATGTACACTCTGAAATTCAAACAACGCTCAAACAACGCTCACGCTCAAACAACTAATCTTTTTTAAGATATTCGTCGCGTTGCATGCTCCACTTTTTTTTTTACTAGTTGTTGGGTTGATGAGTTGACAGACTATGGTGAAAGGTGGTGGTTGTAGGTACATTCGGTATTGGGTGCGATTAACATGTCTATTAGGATAAATCTTGGTGGCTTTACCCTGTGAATGGTATCACTACCTTGAAGGTAGAAACTTTTAGAAACCGGCTTTTTATACTAGTTATGGTTTTGGGTGATATTATTTACAGCTATCCCTTTCTAATGTCACTCACCACTCGGCAAAAGAAAATTTAGCCAAATATACCGAAAAGCAACTAGCAATAGACGTGACACTCAAATACCGATATACCTGGAGCAACATGACGTGTAGTGCTGTGATATTTTCCCAGAAGCAGGACTTCCTGCAACTGTCTGCGACACCAATTGTCAAAAAAAAATCGTCCGCAGTTAAATTGTTGTCGTAGGGTTACCCACATGTTTATTGAATGTTTTATCCTATTGATCTGGCTACTCCACCAATGGAAAGTTCTCTTTGAGACGGTTAAAATGGTGTTTTGGAATGTCAAAATCGGTCTAAAATTAACAAAATGTCACAAATTTGTCCACGACAGCCTTCAACTGTCCGTGACGTATCATCACGCTGATTCTGCTACAGGGGTCATTTTTTACAAGTCAGTTTTGTTCCCCCCCACCACCAAACAGTTAATTGTTTGGATTACAGGTATGTGGAGATACTTTAAATTTAAATTATCACAGATCAAAACTTTTTTATCCGAATCTTGGTGTAGCCACTAAAAATCATAATTTTGCCAGAGTTGACCACTTTTCACATTCCAATACACCAATGTTTTAACCGGCTCGAAATGAGCTTATCATTGGTCCTAATTTCAAGTCTCTAGCCAGGCCTGGAAGAGAAGCTGTGGTTAGTTTCGTTGCGTCAGCCCAGGATTCAACTTCGTGAGTTTTATTTTAGCAAACGCATCAACTTTTCGCTACTCGCATGAACAGGCGTTTCATCAGGAGAGGAGGCATGAAGAAGCCATCTTCTTCCCCACTACATGGTCGTGGAACACTGATGCATGCGAAATTATCACGTGCCTTGACTATCGCAATGCAAGTGGTAATTTTTGAACCTATCATGTATAGACTAAAATCGATGCGTGCTTTCGACGAGGGTTATCCCAAAAAGTAGACCAGTCGTAACCCCTTCGACTGCATGGGGTCACGGACTCAAGAACGAGAGCTGGAATGTGCAGTAATAGTATCATGGACACGCTGTAGGTCCTTTGGGCCCTCCAGTATGTGGCTCCTGTGTCGGGGTTGCACAAGTCTTAAATTCCTTAAAAAGTCTCGATTTTAAAGCACTAATATTGAAAGGCTGGGATTTAACGAGTTTACTGTATTAAAATGTCAGTGTATAATTAATTGGAAAACAAAAACGGATTCGTTTGATGCTTAGGTAAGGTTTAACTGATCCAAAGTCAAAACAGCAAAGGAACAAAAACTTTTCTGTAAGGTTTCAGATACTGCAGTGTTGCTGAACTGTTCAGTCCACATGAAGCTTTACCACTTGTACTTTTGCACACGATAGATTAGCTAATAGACCAGATAGATTGGTGCACGACATGGAAATGTGTAAGAAACTAAGTCTTAGTTTGCTTAGCACAGCTGTACAGGTAATTTCAGGGTTCGTGCGAGTCCTCGGATATGTCCTGGAAAGGAATAACGAAATTCCATGCCTGAAAAAGTACTTTAAAAAATGATATATGTATCATAATCAGTAGGACGATGAATGGAAATAGCCGTGACTGAAGAACACTGAAAAAATTTAGCCAAGAAAGTAGTCAAGTATGTAGCTTTACATTAATGTTTTTTTTTAACTTTCCCTCCTCCTATGCAAAGTTTGGCATAATGTACTTGTCCAGTCATCCAGGAAAGCGACAAATTCAAAAGTTCAGAACACCTCATCGTCACAGTTAATTGGATAGTAGAGGTAGTTTACATTACAAAATTGGTGTATTCATTTGTAACTTACTTTTATAAAACTTAAATGCCGAAATTGGTCCAACAACCAATGCATACTTTTGGTTTGTATCATGCTTCTTTCTGGTCGTGTGGCTTCCGACCACTAGTTCACCGATCGTGCTGATGCTAAAGTATTTCTGACTAGGGATGGGTCGGTAACCGAATTTTCGGTTTTTGATGAAAACAGACACCGAAACCGATTCCGATTTTGTGTCGGTTTTTCGTACGATGTTCGAAAAATCAAAAAATGATTTGTTGTTTTACATTTTTTTTTATAATTATCATTTTCTACGTGCAAATGCCAGCAAAGCTCCTAGCTCTTAAGATTAAAATAGTAGAGCAAAATGGTGCCATAGCTAGACCCACGGTCTAAGACGCTGCTGAAAGTGAAAGCAGGAGCGAGTTGAAGCTAGTAATACTACTGTTAAAAGAAAAAAAACTAGGAAAATCTGGTTAGGGTGGATAGTGACAAAAAACGATACCAAAACCGAGGTTTATTGGGCGTGGAAACCGGAACCGACCCATCCCTATTTCTGACACTCGAAAAATCAGTTGCAAATACGTAGTACTGTACTAAATCAGTTGCAAATATGTAGTACTGTACTTGGTCTTTTAAAATTATTACTTTAATTTTCGTACCAGTCAAATAAAGCCGCAAGTAACAACTGCTGGCAGTTTGTCGGCATATAGTTTCAAATTTTATTTGTTTTCTTAACGAAACTGAGTTGGACACCGAAATACTGACTTGGAAAATCTGGCTTTGCAAAGCTATTGGCAAGTTTAGAATTCGGAAACCGTTTTGTGGTAGTGTGTGGTCAATATGACACATTGAACTAAGTGATGACTAACTGGAAGGAGTATCTGGATGGAGCGTTTTTTTTTATTTGGATGTTGGGTAGTGACTGCCTCTCCCGTTTTGACACTGTGGGTTGGGCGACCTGAAGTTTCACGTATGGGTTTATGAAAATATTTTATGTGCGGGGGAGCGTAAAAATGACGAGTAGGTAAGGTAGCTAAAACAAAAACATTCAGATTAATATGACTATGCTCGAGACCCCATTGCAGTGGCTACATGGTTGGGCTTCACTGCACAACTATGTCTCGTAGCTGCCTTGGTTGGTCATTTTTGCTGTTAAATTAATCTGAGAAATGTATTCATCAAAACTACCAGCTTGGGTCTTCCACCGAAACCATAGTGTAGTATCAATACGGACACGCCATAAAAAAACTCGAGCATTTTAATAAAAAAAAATTAAAGAAAGGAAATTTAACACTTTTTTACGTTATTCCAAGTATAACTTTTACACTCTCGAAAATGTTTGGGAGGGCAGTTGCCCACCAACGCCTGGGAGAGTAAACGATTTGTGCATTACAGTATTTTTTAATGCTTTTTTTTCGCAGTTGTATGGGGGCTTAAAAAAAAAAAAGGGGACCTTTTCTAACTACTAAAGAAATTATTTATTTTTCTAAAATTGAATATTTTACACTTCCTATGCTTTGTCGTACAACGCATTTCTAAATTACAAAGAGCTAGAAATTCCTCGGGAATCCTTTACTTCTCATTTTTCAATGTTGGTCCAGTCAAGAAATTCAATGTACCGGCTTGGTAGCCCTGGAATGAAAAATGAATTTATAACCATATTTTAATTATTTAGAGCATGAAATAGCATGCAACTAGGGAAAAGACAACACATAGGTGTCTCTCCAATTAAACCCTAAAAATTGCACATTTAAAATATTAAGAAAGCTTTTTACAACTTACAACAAAGCAAGTAGCAATGAAAAAGGCAATGGCGCCACCCAAACACATGTTGTATTTGGCTTGTTTGGCACTGTACGCTGCCTGCCATGAGCCAGAAGGAACGGGCATGTCATCCATTGTTGGTTGCTTGTAGTCAGTTACAGCATAACTGGCCATCGGCCGCACTACACAAGTGCTCCCTGAAAAAAGTAAATTGTTAGGTAAACGAGTCACATAAAGAGTCCAACTTAAAATTTATTACGCTCACCTTTTCATTAATGCAGTTATATCGTATGGTTAAGTTAGCTTTAAGACCTTACGAATTTTCAGCAAGCCATTGTTCGTTAGTTTCTAAATGTAAAACCTTAAAAAAAAACTCGCAGAAAAGGATACGGCTTGTTGAAAATGAACAAGGATTTAAATCTAACTACCTGTGCAACAAAATTGCATTCAATGAATTCGGCACCACGGGAAGATACATGTAAACACAACTTGCCCTAAGACTATACAGCATTCCCTTCCCAGCATTGGAGTTTTTACCATTACATCCCAGCAGCAGACCTCTGTGACACACACACTTGTATCAAAAAATTCCACAGCTTATTTCAGAGCTTATATGCAAACACAAAAAATTGCCAAATCTCGCGACAGTGCAGTAAGTGATCTTTGGTAGCAATTTTTTTCCTAGAAAGAGACATCCGACGAACCAAAACCCTTACATTATAGGGTTGTAATGCCCAATTGTCCAACAGATTTGCAGCTATTTTTTCGCACACAAGTAATTTATCCAACTGCTCATTGTAGTTTATAAAATGTTTGCTTGTGTCTTTTTATAAAGACACATGCTTACGCTTGCCACCTTCATGCTAATCTGTGGCTCAATTCTCCCCCCCCCCCCCCCCGCACCAATACAGGTCTTTTTGGCACCATTCTGCATATTAACTCGCATCGATTTCAATGTTGGATTGTTAACAGCCCATGTGGTCCTTTCCACACCAGTTGCAAATATGCAACAAACTTATTATTTATAGCCAAACTCAAACCATTCTTCTATAAAAATCGTAAACAGTAAGAATAACATCCTTTTCAAGCCCCAATTTTATGTTCATTTCGCTTTTGTAATGTTTTGTTTTTAGTTTAGTAGAGGTTACTTTTTTTTTCTACATTTACTTCTCGCTAAACATTTTCTGTGCCATCGTAAAGAATGGTGTAAAAGTATGCTTAATGAGCCACATTTTATGTTGGGAAATTGAAACAAACTTAAGTTACCTTTTAATGTCACAATTGGTGCACAATGCTGGTGTGCTGCTAGTATTCTGTAATCTAATATTTAATTTAGTAATGAAAAGAAAGTATTATTTTCGTCATTTATGCTAATATCTGAAGTACTATCTAATTAGCAAAATTGGTAAACTTATAAAACTAGCTGTACCATGCCTAAATATTTTGCTGGGCAGCATGAAATGAAAGTGGTCAAGCCCCCCCCCCCCTCCTCTGAACTCCCATCCCCCCCTCACATTCTTCCACTGCATGGTTATTTCCCCCATGAGGCTCCCCTGGTAACCCCTTTCCCCTCCCGCATCCCCCCATTGTGTGGTCTGAATATCCCACCATCCCAGCTCCTCCCTTGGAACCCCTGACGTTTTGTTTTCTTAGGGAAGTAAATGTCTTT
>JAHWFP010175084.1:0-15783 GCA_023313725.1 Lithobius niger
TACGTTGCCTTTTGGACTTAAAATGTCAGACTGCCTATGTAAAACATAATACGTTGCCATTTGGACTTAAAACGTCAGACTGCCTATGTAAAACATAATTACGTTGCCATTTGGACTTAAAACGTCAGACTGCCTATGTAAAACATAATTACGTTGCCTTTTGGACTTAAATGTACTTGTCAGTATGACTTAGTGACAAGACGATGGTCTTCGGTCTCAAAGATCGAGGCATGTTTATTGCTTAGGCAGTCAGACATATAAGTCCAAACGGCAGCGTAAATATGTTTGCATCAGCATTTATTCATCTCTAATCGAGCAGAATTGGCCCTCTGTCCTGTTTATTATTCGAAGAACTGCACAACTGCACAAAAACAACAATTCAGACTAGGCTTTATGAAGCTAAAGAGGATAGCTGTTACTAGGGTCGAGTGTAGAAACCTTTTTTTTTGGAATTCCTCATTGGCAGGGTGTGAAAAAGTTGCTCTTGAGCATCACTATGACACGCAAAAATTTTTATTACTTTAGGGTCGTGTCTTGAGGTGCCCCAATGGCCTTTAAGTTTAACATTGTATGGCAATGGGTGGAACAGCGAAAAAGACAAAAATGACAATGTAACTGTTTTTAAAATTTAATTTTTTTAAATTATCTCATTAGATTATCTCAGAAACGATATTATCATGCCATAATTACAAAGAATTTTATTTTTCTTGAAAACTGGGAATAATAATAATAATCGGGCCAAAATGGCCGTTTACGCAATTTTGGCCCATAACTGCTACCCACTCTATTGTTCAGAAAAAAATATATTGGGGCATTTACGGCTACCTTTCTTAGTCTCTAAATATTTCAAAAGAGGAAAGGTTAAAAATGGATTTAAAACCAGCCAAATCATCATTTTTGCCTTTTTTGTCATTCCACTCATTGCCGTACAATGTTAAACTTGATGGCAACTCAAGACGTGACCCAAAGTGATGAAATTTTGTGTGTGTGATATTGATGCCCAAGGGCACTTTTCCACACCCTGCAAATGAGGAATTCCAAAAAAAAATGTTTCTACACTCAACCCTTGATGCTTGGACATCTATTGCTCTATGTGCATCATACAGTCATGTTAGTCGCAGTTCACTTTATAACTGCAGAATTTAAAAGACCTGAATTCACTCTGCACCTTATAATGATAATCACATGGGTCCTAAGATTTTGGCCGTTTTCAACAATATTCTACGCGACAGAGGTCTTGAAAGCAATGTGGATTTCTTGGGCGTGATGGTGGTCTTAACATTGCGACAGCTTTTACGGATGTTTACGAAAACATGTCCTGTGTATTTATACTCCACTCATAAGCGTGCCCATTTTGAACAGAGTGAATTAACGATCTGTTGAAACCATCTGGACATTCAACGTTCAGGTCAACATTCAAGAGTACTGGAAGAGAAATACATTACATTAAAACTACACAACGTAAAATGGTCGAAGATGTTCGGACACATTGGAACAGTTCGTACGATATGCTGCAGCATTTGGTGGAATGGAGGAAAGCTTTTCTTCTGTTTGCATTAAACGGGATATGTATCGTGGAGGTTCGTGGCTAGTGGAAGTGGGGCAAATACCCCCTCCCCCGAGAAAACCTGTAGAGGACGCAAAAAATCTTACCTATGTTCAATTTTTGTAATAAACTTTTTTTTATCGTTTTAGTTAAAGAGTTGGACTGAATTGTTTCATCTAGTGGTTGGAGGGTGGGGGGGGGTCGAGGGGATTTTTGTGAGGGTGGGGCATAACATGGCAAGTTTACCTCTCCCTCTCCCCGAAAATATTCTTAACCGCTGTCCTGGTATCATGATGTAACAAATTATTTGTGGCAAGAGCATGAAAGATTGTTGGTATACTATACTACAAGGAGTTAAAACTGACGGCAATTGCTACAGAGACTTTTTTTCTTTCCAATTATACATATTATTCGAAACAAGTTGAACATGCATTCGCTCCTTGTATGTATGTTTATGATCTCTGGGTCACCACTGGGAAAGAACGAACAGCTATTTAGCTCGGCTGGAGCCAGTAGCCAGAACCCGCCACGGTAGCACAGTGGTTAGAGCACCCGGCTAGTAAGAGGGAAGTCCTGGGTTCGAGTCCCAGTCGGAGCAGTTGTCTTTTCTTTCTTTCTCAGACTAGTGTATTGTGTATCCTCACAAGGCCAGTCTTTAATGCAGACTGCTTGCATCGTTTACCCTTTACTTTGTGATTTCTTTATTTATTTTTTAAAGCGGTATTGGTAAAGGCAACAACACTGGTCATGAAATGTACTGGCACTTGAAGGACTGGCAAAATCACTGACCCGGTCGATCGCCAGCTAAAACACATTATTAATTACTGTGATTTTGCTCAGTGTTCAAGAGTAAGCCTAGTACTCCAATGATTTACAGATTTTCGGGCCTCTTGATCCTAGTGATACTACTCATCTGTTTCATTTTGCATGCAAATGCTTTGGAACACTTTTAATATTAAAAAAAGCTTCTGTTTTTTTCCATAAGATGTGTAATGGGCAGTAATATTGCATTTTTACTGCCTTTGTAATTATTTTCTTCATTTTTCACACGTACTATTGCTGTACGTATGTTACGGCAAGCGGCTTTTCATTTTATATTACATGCTGTTTTTCACTGTGTTTTAATGCAATCAAGTCATTGTACGAAGGCAGGCTACCTCGTGGTTAGCAGCTAGGTTCTTAGTGCCAACCTCAGTCACAGTGCAATAGCTAGGATTGATACTGCGCCTCACTTTACAGAGATGTTACCAAAAGGGAGGCACTTAGTTGCATTCCCGGACTAGCTTTTATATTGGCCTACCTAACTACCGCTTGAGCTGAAAATCGAGCTTTACTGCTGCTGAAAATAAACTGCACTTTTAATTCTGGCAAAGAAATATTTGAATACTGTTAATTGCTAATTTATCTCTATTGAATTTTCAGCCTTAAAGTATAAGTCTGTCGTAGTGCTGGAAGTCAACACCTCTGTACATGAGCTATGGGGAAAGTCTGACCCACCACAATTCAAAATCACTCAACATAGCTCTGGAAAGTGCACTCGCCAGGATAGATTATCGAGATGTAAGTACCAGCTATACTCGAACCATCTAAGTTATTGATGTTACTAGTTCTCAAAGATAAAAATCCCATCAGCTTCAAGACTACGTTGTGCAGCTACAGTAATTTGTATCCACGCAACAGTCATTCGCTTCCCACCAGAAGGAATACTAATAGCATTGTCAGAGCGAGGCACGAAATTCTTTTTACTAGGTTTGATCCTTAGCATTGATATTGCTATCCGTTGTACGTAGTGTGGTATGGATTTGCATGCGGGAAAAGATCTGCCATCTCTTGCGTCATAGCATGGTGCCGGTAAAATATCCAGCCAGTCAATAAATATATATATGTGGATTTACAATACGGCAACTGCAGTATGTGCAACCCGGACCACTGCACTGTGACTGAGGTTGGTGCTAATGACCAAGTTGTCGACGCGCCATTAAGCCTCAATCCCCCCCCCAACCGCAGTACACCTTGCGATACTTCTGCTGTTGTTTCGTCGTACGTCTGCAAATGTGTACCGCATTGTTGGCCAAATATGGCAAGATTTGCGAACGTGTGAGCGCAAATAACCAATGCATTGGTGTAGACTTTCCTTCACAACATTCCTTCTTCAAGCACCATACAATCAGCCGTCACGCGGTAGCCGATGCACTACAATTGTATTAGTCAGCCGAAGAGCCATCGAATATTTTTTGGTTCTGCCTGGTCCAGCCGTCGAAAAAGTATTGCTAAAGCTGCAAAATTTTAAGTTGTAATACGTTAAAACCACACCAAACAATCATACAATTAATTGCAACTTGCATCTAATAGCTAACTCCTCGACTGTCTTAGGTTTCACAGTTTTTAAAACCAGTTCTCTTGCCAGAAACTTAAGAGTGCAATGCGTTTGTACGGTCATTACCGTTACGGTTAATTTCGGTTTTGTTTTAAGGTACACGTGCACGTGGTGTGGTTAGGATTTTATTTAAATGCTATAATTTGACGATAGAGATTTTTCGCCTTTTTTTTCATTTGCTAGTCACCTAGGGCACCTAGGTCACCTGTTTACCTGGGGTGGAGGCATTATGTCAGTAATTACCAGTCACCAAGAAATGCTTTCTGCCCCCCACCTCCTTACATTAATTTCTTCACTTTCGTCATTTTTTTTGTGTGCAACGAGTTTCATATTTGATACCCTTTGCTTAATTTAGATGGATTAAGCCGAAAATTAGCTGCCAGCCGACCAAATTTATAGCTAGCCGGTGGTGGCCAGAAAATCGGTGGCTAGCCGCAATTTAGCTGAAGTTTCTGTTAATCCAGCTGGAAATAACAATATGATCCGGGCTAGGGGTATAATATGTTCGGGCAGGTTAGTAGAGCACATATTCTGGGTGCAAATCACGACATCTGTTAACTATGAGTAGGTACTTTCACCAGCAACAAATTTATTTTTATGTAGCAATAAATTCAATTTAACTGAGCTTTTATTTCGACTCAATTTTATGTCAAATGTTTTATTATTTGTTTTTATAGTATTTATAACATTTAATATTTGTTAAATGTTTGTTATTTGTTTTATTATTTTAACGTTACTTCGTTTTGGGGAAATTAAATTAACACCTTTGACGGACATCCAACAGCAATAAGCGAATCAACTTCGCAATCAGCATTTTCGGTCGCCTAGCCGCACATGCTATCCTGTTTACAAAGTCGTGCCGGATAGTTCATTCATCGTCAGGGATACATCCTGTTCAGTAGCGACACTGGCGACGATAACTTCATCGACGAGTTGATTTTTGAATACTTTAGTTGAAAACTTTGCCACGGGCCGAAAAGTTTGAGAACCTGTGTTGTTGACCGAGTGCAAGTGGCCGAACTTATTATTTTTCTATTCCTACAAACTGCTGCAATAGCACAGGTATAGGGAGTCACAACGTCTTTGTCTGTGTAGTTAAAATTTTTCATTTCGAACTTGTCAAGTAGAAAAGGACGCCATTGCCAGGCAGTGGATCGCATTCCTCTTACACGCATCCTAGTGGTAATGCACAGGCATAGATCAGTCCTTCATTTGTTTTACTTTCTTGAGCGAACTATAATGAACAGGCCAAAACTTACATCTTATATAATGTAAAGAATTACATCTTATACAGTGTAAAGAATTTAGGAGATTTTTTCGCTTAATCTATAAGTCCTTGGTACAGGTGATATTTTTTTTTTAAATAAGAGTACAGCATATTTTGGGTTGCTTGCTATGATCAAATTTTTAACTAGCATGCAGTAGAAATCGTGAGTTGTGTCCCTTTCTGGCCCAGTTTTCCTGGATTAAATACAGGAGTAAAATTATGCAGCTTTTTCCTTTCCTCATAATTACGGGGATAAATATACAGTAATAGGAATCACATAAAAGTTTAAAAAGTTAATTCGGAGAAAATGTTTAATCGAAAATGGTTATTCAGTTTAGTATTGTTTAGGAACATTAACTCAGGTTAAAATTTTTAATCGATTGTTCGCGTTTATGCTAACGTTACTCGTATGCCAAATTATAGTTTTTAATGACTAATGTGCAATCGTAGATTATAGCGTACGTACACAAAGCGTGACTGGCAACATTTGTTGAAAGGCACTTGATGATAGTTTAGTAAAATGTTTAGATGATCCTTCGTTTCTTTCTATGGAGTTGGACCGTTTCATTTACATGTAAAACATGTTCCTTTACAGATTATTCCTGTATTGAATACAGTTTTGTTCTCCGAAGACAACTTGCTCATCATCTTATGCTCACCTATGCTCCAAGTTTACTCATTGTGAGTCTATCTTGGATTTCCTTCTGGTTAGATGTTGAAGCAACTCCAGCGAGAATCGGCTTGGGTTTAACAACTTTACTAACATTAGCTACACAATTCGCTAATGCCCAGAAGGATTTGCCCGCTGTTTCGTATCTTAAAGCCTTGGATATCTGGATGTTCACCTGTATGTTCATGGTATTTGGGTCTCTCATGGAATTTGCTGTAGCAAACTATAGTGCAAGAAACGGCAAAGTGGCACTTGTGAATCCTGTCAATGAAGTACGACTTTTTTAGTTTGATATAGTCTCTTTATCAACTGCTATTATGATTTAAAGGTATTTCGGAATTATGCCATCAAAAAATTCAAACACTAGAAGTAATGTTTTATTTAACGTGGTATGGCGGTGATGTAGTGGTTAACCAATTCAGTTCACTGATTCATCAGTTCGGTTCGGGTAACGTCACTGTGATATAACGTAAGTAGGTTATTACTACGCATTTCTAGTGTATGATTTTCGCTGATGGTTTCTTCCGACTTACATGTACGTTATCTACGTAGACTTGTAGTTGTTATGTTTTTATTTCGAGTAGATCGACCCATAGATTAGGGTATGAGGCGGGTCTAGGACCCTGTTTAGCATTCCACGGACTATTCCATGGACTGTTCCGTATTCTATTCAGTATTGTTTGCTAAACAAGCCAAGCCTACACTGACATTTCCGTCAACAATCGCTGGTTGTACTATGACAATAATGGCTCGGTTAATCGGTTATATAATAATATGAATCGTCGTTGTCCAAAAAATCTTCAACGATGGTTCGCAACAATGGACTAAGACAGTCGATTCATTGAAACAATAGTTCGTTTAGTAAAGATTCAACTAGTCGTTGTACAAATACGTTAGACGATGTCGTTCGGCAAAATTTGGTAAGACTTTTACTTTATTGTCGTCGTGGCTTCACCACTCGGGTAAAAAGTAAAAAGCGGAAGCCGAACTGCACTTCAGCCGAACGCCATCATCTAACTTGATACTTAAACCCAATGTAGTAAAACGCCAAACAGACAGAAATAAATCCATACGATGGTTTGTTCTTAGTCAGAAAAAGATAGAATTGTGTATTATCTACCGATATGCGCAATTGCACACCTCAACCCTCACAGAAGATTGCAAGGATGCAGGAACACAACAACGCAGTTGTTCTCAGCACTTGTTCTCACCACTCCACTACACACGAAGAAAACGGTTTTTTTTTTCTATTCTGTCTTGAATTGTGATTGTTGTACCACTAAGTGTACTACATCATCAGTGACATCACGTCCTTCATTATTGTAATGCTGAGATGTGGCCATCGGTAGATAAATCAGTTATCGCCTTTTCCTCTCATGCAAAGAACCAACCATGGCTAAGGCCTGCGGCCGTCGACATTGTTGGTTCTCAGCACTCGGGAAGCGGGCGATAAACTACACTAATTGACGTTAGCAAACATGAAACATTAGACGCTCTAGTTTGAGCAAATTAGAATATGACTCACTGTTCTACTTACATCGTTACTTTACATCGTTGCTTTACATCGTTGCTTTGTTGCATTATGAGCAAACAATCCTTTGTAAGGTTATATTGGAATGAAAGCAATTTTTAAAAAGGAGCAATATCAGTTTGAATAACTGTATGAGGACTTGAAAACGCTGCGCAAAAAATATAAACGATCAAACAAAAAATATAAACGAACAAACCATCTTCTATTCGTTTCAGACATAATTGTCTACTATATGTAGCCTAATACCTATAAAATGTTTCCTCAATACAGTTTATTCAAGAATCATTTTTGAATAAACTATATTGAGATACATTTTATAGGGATTAGGCTGCATATAGTAGACAATTCTGTCTGAAACGAATAGAAGATGGTTTGAGAGTTGGAACTCATGAAAATAATAAATCTATGTAGGGTGGTATAATTTGAGTGCTGACTGTACAGGATCGATGGAAGCTTATTGAGAGTAACAAAATGTTTTAATAAGTGACACTGCCGTGGCAAAGCCTAACGTCGTAGTATTATGTTGTGACAATAAGTTAAATATTCCAGCAAAAGAAAAATAAATAGCTATTTTAACTTTCATTGTCATCAGTTTTGCTCCGCATCAGCGGATTAAAGAACAGCGCCATTTTGAATTTGTAAATTTGCTTTAAACTTTTTAACCGCAACATACATTGTATAAGTGCTCCTCATAAATGGACACTTAGTAAGGCTTCGATTTTTGCAGCCAAAATACAGCTGCGATCACTGAGCAATAACCAAACAGAAATCGGTGGTGATGGTGTTCCTTGACAAAACGGCCTGGATTACCACGACACCACTTTGGTAAAGCATGCAGTAAAATCAGTTTTGGTAAAATGTGAAGAATTATTCATGAGATTCAACATACGAAAAATGGATTTGAAGGTTAAGATTTATTGGAAAAAATTGACAAAACGTCAGTTCAGAACCAAAACTGAGGCCATGATAAATTGTCATATAGGTTCTAGCTTTTATATACGTTAGCGGGTTGTTAGTACCTTGTGGATACGTTATTGTGAGCAGGTGTGCAAATACGACGTGTAATATTTTAATTATCCGAGATTAATAGATGGCATATAATTAATCGATGTACGTTACAGGTTCAAGCTTTATCTGCCGTGTTGAAGGATAAACACGAAAAGAAGGAAGTTGAAAAAATGAAAGTAAAAACTTGCACTAGCGTCTCTCTGGATAAAATTGCTAGATTTGCATTTCCAATTTCATTTTTCATTTTTAATGTGTGTTATTGGAGTTACTACATAAGCCAGTGAACAGACACCCTTAAACTATTGCTTCTACCCTTTCATGGTATTTCTAAATTAGTTTGATCGCAGAAATTGCGCACAAGAATAATAAGGAATGGGACGACTCCCTAAACATTTACATATTTAAAATGCACATGCCAAACAACATAACACAAGACATAACACAAAATTCGTACTGTGGTTGTATTTTTATTTATTACAATTTATTGATCGTCAACAAATCAATGTATGTATTACACACTGAAAGGATATCTCCTAAAAAAGCCAAAATTCCCAATTCTCAACTGCTGCTCTTGTGTTTTCAATTTATTATGCAGGGCTCCTTAAAAAGTACCGAGAACTCCATCCACGCCACAAGGGTGAAAATTTAGAAATAAATGCTGGATAATGGTCTACTAACTTTTTACAGCTGTTCGTCAGGCTTTAAGGAAGAGACAAGACTATTTGTAATGATTGTTTCAGTATCACTCATAAAATACCCCAAAGGTACACAAGCTGAAGACATATTCGCGACACATCGCCATTTGCACTTGCGTCATTATCAAATGAAAGATTAAAAGCTTAAAAAAACTACTGTATTGCTTCGTATTAATTAAACGTAGGGTAGCTCCCTGGAAGAAAGTGCCAAAACCTCCAACTTCACATTCGGCAATACCGTGATGCAAATTCCAACCGAAAATGCGGAGAAAAAAACGGCAGTATAGCCTCACGAAGGAATGCCGTTTGGGTCGAGTAGAGATGCAGAGAAGTCTCAGTAACATCGAACAGAGCATTTCAAGTGTTCGGCCAGAAGTGAAACCAGTTGATAGGTAAGGCTATTTATATTGGTGGACCGCACTCTGTGGAAAAAAGTTAGAAATGGGCATTTTGTTATGAGCTTTTGTAGTCTTTGAACCGATAGGCCTTACTGTTAAGTTCTAAATGGTTGGAAACTAGGAGTTGGTTCACAGAAACACACATTGTTTCTTAATTTATTCGTGAGTGAAAAAACGGTGTTTCAGCCATGATGTTTGCAAGATTAGGAACTTGCCCAGTTTATAGTAAGTGTTAAAGGAGCAATTCAGTTCTGTTTTCTATTCCATGTGGCTAACGTACATGGCTTCGCGTGCTGGTTGGTAAATTACATTTTGTCGATCACTGGCTTGAACCAAGAATCCTATTACACTGGGTGGTTTGTGAAAACTAAGTTTCAAGTTGAAATTATCAATCGGTCAGTCTGATTCCTTCATGTAGTACGAAAATACGTAAAAATTTAATGAAAGTTTCAGAGGGTCGACAAAGGGTCTGGTTTGGCGGAGGAGATTTTTCTCTGGAAAGCTAGTTTACACTGTCATAATTAATCATTTGTACGAGAGATATTTTTAATGGTGTGGATCTTAACCGACATTAATTCATTTTTTAGTTCGTGTAGGATGTACAACCTCCTGAGACCAAAGGGACTCTTCTTTTTTTGTGAGTCAGTTGTGGGATTCGAGCCAGCTTTCACTTGGTTTGCTAACGAGGACGCTTAACACTGGACTGTGATTGCTCACCTCACTTAGGATCCCTGGGACCTCTCACAAAACTCGCATTGCACCCGGAGACCTGCTTTTTGTCCCGTCATGCCGAGGAAGGTCAATGGGTCCCAGGAGGAAAATGCTGGACCAAAAAAAAAAACCTCCTGAGACCCGAGGGACTCTTTTTTTTTATAAGGCCCATATATTCGAAACAGCATTCAATTGGTTTGAAGACAAAGATATTCACCACCGGACTGTGCTTGCTTACTTTACTCTGGGTTCCAAGGGCCACTCACAAAGCTCGTGTTGCTCCTGAAAACTTACTTTTTTGCCCCGTCATGTAGAGGAAGGACCCCGGGTCTCAGGAGGATAATGCTGGGCCAAGAAAAACAATGTAAAACCTTCGGAGACTCAAGGGACTCTTTTTTAAGTCCCATATATTCCAAATATCATTCACTTGGTTTGGAGACGAGGATGTTGACCACTGGACTGTGCTTGCTCGCTTTACTCGTGATCCCTGGGGCCCCTCACAAAGCTCGCATTGCTCTTGGAAACTTACATTTTCCTTGTCATGTAAAGGAAGGACCCCAGCACTCAAGATGATAATACTGGAGCCAGAAAAAGAATGTAAAACCTCCTGAGATCTGAGGGAGTCTTTTTGTAAGTCTCATATTTGAAACAGCATCCACTTGGCTTGGAGACGAGGATGTTGACCACTGGAGTGTGCTTGCTCGCTTTACTCGGGATCCCTGGGGCCCCTGACGAAGCTCGCATTGCTCTTGGAAACTTACGTTTTCCCTGTCATGTAAAGGAAGGACCCCAGGTCTCAAGATGATAATGCTGGGGCCAGAAAAAGAATGTAAAACCTCCTGAGACCTGAGGGAGTCTTTTTGTAAGTCCCATATTCGAAACAGCTTCCACTTGGTCTGGAGACGATGATGTTGACCACTGGACTGTGCTTGCTAGCTTTACTCGGGATCCCTGGGGCCCCTCACAAAGCTCGCATTGCTCTTGGAAACTTACATTTTGCCCCGTCATGTAGAGGAAGGACCACTGGTCTCAGGAGGATAATGCTGGGCCAAGAAAAACAATGTAAAACCTGAGACCCGAGGGACTCTTTTTTTAAGTCCCATATTCGAAACAGCATTCACTTGGTTTGGAGACGAGGATGTTGACCATTGGAATGTGCTTGCTTGCTTTACTCGGGGTCCCAGGGGTCCCTCACAAAGCTTTTGCTTTGCACTTGGAAACTTACTTATTTCCCCGTGAAGCAGAGGAAGGGCCCTGGAGGGTAATGAATTGCACAACATTGTTGTGCGGCTTGGTCACATGAATCATAAAGAAACTGCCGGTTGCGATGGAAGCATGTAACTTGAAGAAGTGAAAGGGTATGTCCTCATTAACATTTTAAGGTTAAGAGTTATTCCGGTTTAGGTGCCAGCCAACTTCCAAGTTATGCTTAAATATACTTTTTTTTATTACCATAGCTGTTATTTGTACTAAATTTTTAGTTGTTTATGTAGTGCCTTATTGCTTTAAGAGAGTAAAAAAATCATCGTGAATAATTAAATAGGAAATAGATTATGCCAGCGAGAAGGTCTTTTTGCATAAATACTCCCTACAATCATTCTACAATAATTGCTATTTCGACCAAGTACTTCAAAATTAAGACAAAAAAACATACACTGCGTTAAGGAACTTAAGAACATAAAGAAAAGCGGAATACAAGGCAAACAGCAAAAATCGTACACTAGAAATAATGTAGTAGAGTAAGCCACAACTACGAATTTCCGTTTCGTCTGAGTGGCGTGAAGCCGAATCGAACTGGCAACCCAATCCATATCAAAATTAAAGACGGGAAAGCCAAAGGCTCACAAGAAATAACTAAATACAGATGCACACCTATTTACGTTGTCTTTTGGACTTATATGACAGATTGCCTGAGCAGGGAATCGAACCCAGGACCTTTGAAACCAAAGACCCAGCTCCTATTCCGGGGGCAGACAGACACGGCCGTGTCAGTCTGGCTCAGCGGTAGGACCTGGGTCTTTGGTTTTAAAGGTCCTGGGTTCGATTCCCCGCTCAGGCAGTGTGACATATAAGTCCAAAAGGCAACGTAAATAGGTGTGCATCTGTATTTAGCCACATCAAAATTACTGATTTAACTCTTTTATTGACCTGTCCATTCCTCCATATGACCCCTGGCATCAGTCAGCGGGCCTTGTCGTCCATCGCGCACTTGCGCACAATGCCTTTCCCCTACTAAATACAGCTGCGAACCTATTTCAGTTGCTTTATGGTCTTATTTATCATAATGCCCGACCGTAAATAATTAATACCTAGTTTACTACTACTTTATATTTAATTGCCTACTTAAGTACAAGTCTTTCTTCATTTGTGACTGCCCTCGGAAATGTCGTGTTATGCATTGTTGATTTAGATGCAGTCAATTAAAATAACTCAGGCAGAGCTACTTACTGACAGGATGCATTAAAAGATGTACCTCGACGGAACTTAAATTTCATAATTGGAATTGCACAAAACGTGAGGAGTGATCAGTTGCTTTATTTGCATTGCTTCCAATTGCTCTCTAAAATAAAACGTTTAGTAGTAAACGTTATTATGCTATTTATAAGTATTTCAAGTCAGTGTATAATTATTTGTAAGTGTTCCAACTTGATTTTAAATCACATTTATCTGATGTAAGTAGTAACATATTTGCAACGATCTCCACTGTGCTAGGCGTACCGTACACCCCCGAATCACTCAGGAGAATATATTTGCCATTTTGGAGAAAAAATTATTCTGAATAAACCGACGATTTGTGTAGATCTCTGCTAAGCACAATCTATGACGATTCATGCTCGATTCTGATGTTTTTTTTCTCAATTTGGGGAAGCAGAATGGATAGTAACACGGAGGCAATATTTTAATCAGAGGTGTGAGTCTCAAAATATTTTTTAGTCGTTGAAGTACATTTATTACTTTCAATTTTCCCACTATTTTAAGAGAACTGCGCCGCTAAAATGGGGTGTATGCCTAAAAAAAACACCTTCATGGTAAATAGAAGCCTGTGCTGCAAAATAGGTGAGTACCATATTAATGGAGGGGGATTGAGGCTTAATGGCGCGTCGACCCATATTAATGGGTGTGTACCATGTAAATTCATCTAGATAAATAAGTCATTTTTTGTGGGGCTGTAACACACAGTGTTTCTCAAACAATATTCATGGTTCGGGGAGGTAGTCAGGTTTTATGGCATGTCGACGGCTAGGTCATAAGCACGAACCTCAGTCACAGTACAGTGGTCCAAGTTGCATCTGAGTCACACATTACTGAAATGTTAAATAAACCCTAAGATTTAGATCTTATCGTAAATCTGAGCTTCGTTCAAAAATTGAATAACCCCAGACAAGACGACAGACTCGGACTCGTGGTTCGGATGCACCTGTAAATTCTAGTTATTTTTATCGGGGACGTAGCTAGTATTACGTTATACAACCGAGACGTTTTAAGTGCCTTCAGTGCCACGTTTTACAGTATCGGACAATGAATTTTGAGCACTTCTTTTCAACCCAAACAATGATACAGTGGTTTTTCATGGACGAAAACTCCATTGTTATGATTTAGCATTGTTACGTGAAAACTTTCTTCATTCGAATTTCTTTAGCTAGGTTGAGGTTGTTTATTTGGGGCCCTGGCCTTCCGCCACACGCCCTCACTACTACAACAGTACATCACTGCAATACCCACTATGCACAACACACAATGTACAACTTACAATATACAACTTACACAATACCAGAACCAGACCTATGACAAGCACTGGCAACCACAGGAGACAATGGAGACAAAGGATAGAGGAGGACCGGACTAGACTAGGAAACGTTCACCAACAATACAGCATTGTTCTATTTCAACAACGGACAGACATTTGCACAAGCATTGGCATCTGCCAGGCATAATTAATCCGTAAGCAGAATTCAGTACAACATTTGAAGTGTTCAAAATTCAATATCCAGTACTTTACAATAAAGAGTTTATTATTTTCCACGAGTAGAAAGGAGAGCAGTTCAATGCAATAACTATAGCATCGACATGGCTCGGAGACTAAGGCCCTAAACTTTTGGATGGTATATGGCTTGTGATGTTTGGTCTCCATCTTTAGAATATTTTCTACTTATTGGCGTAGGCATAGGTTCCTGGTCATATACAACAAAGCGTTTTAAAATATAACCAGATGAGACAACTCACGCAATTCTCGCAGAGTCATTGTTTATTGAAGTTCAGTGACAAAGGTAATACACTAATAATCTTTATTAAAGGTTAAAACGTTATAAAAAGAAAAGAGAAAGAAAATTCATCTTGACAAACATTACTGCATAATTCAGTCGTTTTCGAAGGATTAACTACACAACCTGGCAATGTGCTTAAGAACCAAGAACCAGGCCACCCCTTTCCTGGAAGTACACACCACTGAGTTAGATAGCAGAACCGGACATACAGACTTTATGCATCACACGGTACAATATTGTTCAATCCATTTTGCACATATGGCCACAGACATGTAGCGTATGATTCTCCGTAGTTTTTTACCCTAAGAACAAACTGATTTTTAAATTAGGGATGCCTTTGGAAGGTAACTGGTAGTAGAATGTGAGTTGCTGGGAAGTTGATTTACCTTTTATTTTACTGGCATTACGAAACGCCTTTGCAGTCCCTCATTACTTCGAACTCATAAGGGCTTTCATTACAAGGTGTTTCTAAACAGGTATAAGGCTCAGTTTTTACAGCATGACGGATGACAGTGTCCAAGTGAACGATTTTATTTTTACTAGAAATTCATTCATATTTAAGAAGAATTGAAAAAGTATTCAATTTTACATGATCTAAGATGTAAGACCGTGCGAAGGTAATGACGCTGGTTTAATTCGAGGCACCGGCCGAATTTAATTTTCAAGTACTGCGTTTTCAGAAATCGAGAAAATTAAATGAAAGGTCATACACGTAGAGTACATTGCTTAAGTCACTTTTTCTTTTATATAGAATACTGGGACCAGGGGTTATTACACCATAGATGGATTATTTTTGTTTTTTTGATTACCTTCCTTGCTCGATTACTTTGCTCGAATAGTGTACTTTTTGATGTATTTAGCATTTCGTTCTGCACATGCAGTACAGGTTCAGCACAGCTTATTGTGAGCTGTAAACTCCTGGGAACCCTGCAAAAAAACTTATTTTCAAAAATTTTAACGATTATGGAACGTTTGAAGGGCAATTTGCAGACTTTTTGATTGCGATATAAATGACTTTTTGTTAACTTTTGTCTAATTTTACACCTATCTTCTAGTCTGGAGGTACACATGTCACTTTTCAATCCACCCTGTGTGCAGTATTGCTTAATATGAGCAGTTTATTTCTATAATTTATAGGATACATTCTACCTCATGCAGGAAAAACATACTATAACGTAATACTTTAATGGCTTTTAGGCCATTATTTTAAAATTTCATCAGTGACCTGTACCATAAATCCTTTTTATTTTTACCACCTTAATTTTTAGTAGTTTCTATTTCAGGATAATTGTCAGAAAAATATCACAATTTAAAA
>JAHWFP010175086.1:0-23437 GCA_023313725.1 Lithobius niger
GTGTTTTCATGATGCGGCAGACATTCAGGATAGTGGTAGCTACGATAGATACAAGCTGCAGATTAGAAGTCACGACTCAAATCGTGGGTTTTAGTCACGAATGAGACAGCGGTCGTGTAACACTTATCTTCATAGATAAAGGGTGTTTCCATATTAGTAGTGGTATAGCATTCAAGCCGAGAGCGGAAGTGACGTCACAGGGGGTAATGACATCACAACCCTTACTTATGACGTCACTTTCAGTCCAAGATGGCGGCACCCAAAGGGTTGGCCCAAGATGGCTGAGCCCCAAAATGGTGTCTACACATACACCGTGGAAGTGACGTCACATGTGGGGGTAATGACATCACAAGTGATGTCACTTCCGGTCTAGGATTTCCCCACCCTCCCAAACAAAAGTGATGGTACTATCAGTAAAATGACTACTGGCCATGCTACTATCATTACTATCGTAACCAAAACACCAAGGTAAAAATAAAAAGAGTCAGACCAACATTCGTCAACACAAACTCCAGTTTTATTGATTTAGTAAAAAGGAATAAATTATCTACAATTGGATTTACTTACAGTATATACAAAAAAGAACATCACATAGGTGATCTAGTTGAATAGTGAAAATACAGAAGGGTGTGTACATTATCACCCAACACAAATAGTATTCCATCAAAATATGCAAAACCAACTTTAGTTTGCAGTATAGTAAACAATTCACGTCGAAAACTGCGAATAGTCACCTGGTTGTAAGAATGGGTTCTATGCTCAGTTAAACAAGTAAGTTAATCATTATACGTCACAGCATCGTTCAATACATTCTTTTTTATTGCCTTGCCAACCTTCTTAATACTTCCTACACAATCAAAGGAGTACATTTTAGATATTAAACCAATAAATTCTCTAATAGGTTTGCCTGAAGTCTCGTCTTTAAAGGTACACAACACCTTTTTGTTGTGTTTGCTATACAAAAGATGGTTTGTAGGGTAGTTACTTGTGTCAGACAAATGCAATGCAGACTTCATGTCGTCATAAATATCGGGACTTCCTACCAACATCATAAGTGAATCAATATCTGTCATTAAGATACTACACCTGTCCTCATACCTGTGTTTCATATAATCATAAAAAATCTGTACATTACAAGCTATCATAAAACACAACATGCTGTAGGTACTGGTCAATCTAGGGTAACTTTAAGCTTGTGCATTTTGAAAAGAACCAAGTCTGGACTTAGCATATCAAAATAATCCATGGTAGGTGAGTTCATTAATCTCAAGGCCTTAGCCTCATTAACAGCTAATTTAATGTTTACCCGCTTGCGTACGTTCTCCATCGATTTCCCAAAGATCGAATTAACCGCCAGTTTGTAGAAGTTCCTCTCAAACTCCGTTGTAGCCTCCTTCCTTTTGTTTGTGTTAAAGTCAATGAATAATTTAAGTCACGCCCATTCCGTAAACTCAATCCCCTTTGAAACCTTCGTTAAGATCATTCCATGCTTCAAATAATAGACATGGTTTTTGTGATAGCAAATGTAACTTTTACGTGGTCTCAAATGAGGTACTAGTTTACGGCAAGTTGTGACTGAAGGTGGAGCTAGCACCACGTCTTGTGTTACGTCGATGTTTTCAGGAGCTAAAGGGTAATCTGAATGCGAATCCTGTATTGTGTCAGGATAGCTCAGATCCACCTGCAACAGTGCTGTCTTCGGGTATACTAGTTACATCAAAAGACTCAAACTCTGTATCCGTCAGCCACTTAAAACCAGAAAATGGTAAGGGCTTACTCAAGCAAAATCCGTACAAATTTGTTGCATCTAAAAAAATTATATAAGTGATTCGTTTGGATGTATGATAGTCCTCTAAAAGCGGGTTGTTTGCTTTGGCACACCTCTTGGGGATAATTGAAATGCAACCTCGTACTCCCTTACTTGCAAAATTACATATATCAATGCTACACAATTGCTCTAATTTGACACCTGTCAATGATTAAGGCAGCATTCCAAAGTCCAGTTAAGGTGTAAAAGTGACTAGGTCCAACCTATGTTGTTTCATGCAAATAGTTTTAAAGTTCTCGAAGCAGTCAGCTAGTAATTCTACATCGGTTAAAATGTAACTATCGTGATACGAACCGAGTGTAGTGCAACCAGTTGCATCCCAAACTGTATGGGCATACGAATATTCCTCATCCGTAATGTAGCTGTTTGTCAAAGTAGAAAAGAAAGCATCCTTCGGGGCAGCTGCATTTCGTCAAATTTATCTAATCCTGTAATATATTCATACATGTAGACACCTTTACGTTTCAACAATTGGTGAAAGTCGGGAAATATACTTTCTAAAACAGGAAATGTGGTTATTGTGTTGACTATATTACCTAGTGATGGTAAAAACAAGAATGAATCCATAAATTTAAAGGTACCTATTTTAAGTTCCGTGAAACGTTCACTATTCTGAGGTATTACAGAAATATTTGCGTTACTGAAATACTTTAAACCTCAAACCAAAAAGTGCTGATCGCAAGTTTTCAGATTATGCATTACAATGGGAAACTAGTCCTGAAGCTGATAATACAGATTGCACTTGCTGTGTGACGCATTTCTGAAAACGCCAGACAGATGACAATGATCACGCACCTCAGGGTCGGAGGGTTTGTTTACGAAAGGTTTGTAACACATAAAACAGTGAGTTGCCTCATTAAAGGTTTTGTACTCCTCATCGGTTAAAGACATTATTACAAACTGTGATTTAGTGTACTGAATGACGCCATACTCGTCTTCAATAGCCTTAAAAAAGGTTTCGACTCAATCTTCACCTCCGTATACTCGTTTTGAATCAATTTCACCATTAGGCCCAATAATGACGTACGGTACGCAAAACTGCAAGGGATGTGCGCTTGCGTGTTAAGAGTAAAGGAGTGAGTTGGGTCGGGTCAATACGTGTCTACAGGACGTAACATTACCTCAAAATCAGAATACATTACATATGAATGATGTAATTGATGGTCGTACCTGTTAAACAACATTTCTTATTTATCAGGTATGACCGTGTGTTGAGGTGCGTAAGACTTACAAATAGTCGTGTTCATTTAATTTGTCTACACAACGAAATGACGAAATGCAGTACTGACACACGTATATGCTATTGTCAGAGTGGGTCAAACGAGTAAAGTTCTTAATATAGCAGTAGTGCTGCCCCCGAACCAAAAGCAGCTTCACTTCAAGACAATTCTCCCGTTTATGAGATGTATGGGGAAAATGTTCTTGCTTCATAGCCATATTGGTATATGGCCACGTTGTTTTGAGCTTCGAACCTAGGAATTTTCTGCACCGTTGTAGGGAAACTAATTCCAGTTAAATTCAGGGTATTTTCGTACCTAGTATAATATTCGACCCTACAAGGATTACCAGGTGCTGGATGCAATCTGACTAGAATCGAATATACGAAGCATTTATTATTAAAATACTTCACATTGACTAAGGCCTCCTTATTTTTCAAGTAGTTGTCTAAGAATACGATACCACACCCCCCTGCATGTGGAGTGTACTTGACCACATGTACGTTGCAACGTCATATTTTAGACACCATCCAGCCCGACCCATATCGATAAATAATGTCTAATTGATGAATTATTTTAGAAATGGCTAGATCAATTTGACTCTGAATGTCTTCGGGCTATAGAACGATTAAAGCTGCACTGCGTAGGTAGACGGACATATCACCTCCTTTTCGAGTTCAGGTTTCTCCAGTATTAAAGTCAAACACATTAAAAATTTAAACTGCATGTGGCAATACGGTGAACAATTATTTCAGGTAAAAACGGAATTACTGGAAATAAGAGTCGACGTCGATGGATGACGTAGGGTGGTCATAAACGTAACGATGAAAAAGTTGCTGAAGGTGGATGCTTGCACGCGTAAAAGGCTCAGATTCTTGTGAAATGGAAAAATGGTTTAAGGCGTTGCATTGCACAAAGTCGTCGTTGGTGTTGAAGGTCAGCCTACAGGTGGAACAGGTGATGAGATGACTATGTTTGTTCCTGCGTAGAGCAATTCCAGTCGTAAATGAATTACCGTAGGTATCACAAACAAAAGTCCTGGACGTATGGACCCTCCATGATGGTTAGCCAAACCACGCACCATGGTGTACGTCTTTTGGCACTCTTTGCAGTGGTGAACCATTTTGTTCATCCTACAATAAATAAATGAAGAAAATGAAGAACCTACCTCACTTTTATAGCTGTGCAAAACAAAATTAAAACAAATAAATAAATAAATAAACAAGACCTTAATGTTTGCATACAGAAATGAATAAAAAAAAATAAAACACCGTGTTGACATTTATTACAATTTTATTACCGACGTATTATTGTTACAGACCTATTACAAAGTTGTATAGATACTGATTAGGATTTTTAACGGATTTAAGAGCCTTGACAATAGTATTAGACGAATGTTCACTACATATCATCAATACATAATAAATACAGTAATGTCCACACTGCTAGTGTTGTATTCTTGAAACCTAATTACATTACGCCACCATTTAATAGAACAGTTTGTATTTAAATAAGTAAGGATCGAGTATGGGAAGGGTGGCAAGCCGCAGGGGTCGAAATATTTGCAAGGTCCAGGGCGACCCAGTGGCTTCCGGGTTGGTCACAAGTGTCCAGGTTGATGCCGCTCCATCTACATATATGTTATGTAGAGAAGACAAGTGGTTTCCAGGAAATGTTACTAGATACATAGTTCACCTGGGTCTCAAAATGGCATTGATTCTGACGTGATCATTTCGTAGACAGCACATTTTTTTCTAAAGATATGTGAGAAGGATCGTTGGCGTTCCTATCATTCGTCAGGTCGAAACAGAAGCAACAATGTCCGCTTTTGTAGTCAGAGTATAATAAACCGTTTTCCACATTGTCAAAGGATATACCTAAGCCCTGAAAGATGGACATGTAGGCGTTCATGTAACAGTCGGTATCAACATTCACGTAACAATCGGAATCAAAGTTCATTGTTAGCAGCTGACCGTTATAAATCCCTCCGTTGACGGAAAGGGTTTTCGAACTGAGTTCAAAATTTTCAAAGTAAAAGGGTTCATTTACGTAAATACCATTGTACGAAGCATGACGTGTCATACAAACAATCACTCTAAAAGGAAGGTTTCTGTTAAAGGGGTTATCGATCTGTCCACTCTTGACCCCTTGTATCAACGTGTGGGTTCGAAGCTCAGTCTTCCTGTAAGGATACTTGGCCGGCGCAGTACTCAAAACTTTAGCATGCACAATTAAAACGTTCAGAGATGGAGTCACCTTTCACACGTACAATGATGCGTCTTCGAAGGGAACAATGGGTTTGATGTTGGCAGTAGCATCAGTGGCGGTTAGAAACATATAAAAAGTAAGTTTATGGGGAACAAACCTAAACTTGATTTCTGTATTGTTCAAACTCAACCACTGCTGCATAGAAATGTCGTTGTGTATTCATCCCAGTAACTCTACACTGATGCTCTGAGCTATACACGCCCAACTCTCAGCGGAGGTTCCCCATCCTGAATCATGCAATTTCGTGTTTTTTTTACCTCCGAAAAGTAAATGAGATGAGTGGATGTAAGCTTTGAATCCGTACTTATCGTTGGTAGGACGGGCCAACTTCCCTTTTAAAAAAGACATCTACTTTAGAAAATAAAGCTTGAAGTAACAAGTTCGTACAACCTGTATTGTCAGTTTGAGCGGCTGTCAGGTTTTCTCCATCACCTTGAACCACTTTCACCTTGACATAAATTAAAGTCTGAGACAGGTCCACGTATGAATCACTTCCAGCAACGGTAAAGTCCATCAACTGGTGGGCCGACACGGGTGCCAGCGGGTGGTACTGTTCATATTTAGTTTTTTGTATACTGAGTTGAGTAGGCTGTGCAGAAAAAATGTCTAATGGGCTAAGAAGACATTCACAGGAAAAAGGGCTTAGGATACTCGTGGCTGCGGGTGAGAATGACGATAGTGCAAAAGGAAACCGAGTTTATATATCCCTAATCCAAAACTGTTTTAATATTTCTCTTCCTGTTATTTTTTGTTTGTTTTGACTTCTTATTGCTCAAACGTTTATGTTTAATCCCAGACCCACACTGCACACATCAGCCTCCCACCCTGCAATTTTTGGCCAAGATCAGATAGCATACCGCTAGCAGTTTCTTTTAGCCTTTATTTGGCAGAAACCTTGAGATTCATACCGCCTAGTACGTAACCTCCTATACCCACACTTGTATTAAGTGCTTTTCTTCTAAAATAGCTACCTAAACTTTTTTAAAGAAATTTATGACCAGGCAACTCAGGGACGAGAACAAGGACCCCCATCTGTGTTCCTTTTGATGAACTTGTCCCGAGAAGACTGGAATGCCACTGCCATCCTGGCTATGGTAAAAATCTGTATAAGGACAGGAATGCCTCATGATAACGTAATGATGATCTACCTGTTAAGCTCGCCCCTTTATAGGTCTCAGATGCAAATTGACAACTACTCTGCCTGTAGATCCAAAAGGAATGGGGGTCACCACTGTCAGTTCCAATATCTATACTAATATTATGTAATGTCGTGCCAGACAAAGGATAAGAATGCAGTCTGTAAAATACGACATTTGTGTCCTCACCTTTCGTTCCCTGAATGCTATTATTATTCGTAATAAAGGTGCTTCAACGTCACCTACGAATTGAGGTGTAATAATGCCGGTGTAAACCCACAAGGAGTGGTA
Organism: Lithobius niger; assembly: GCA_023313725.1. Lineage (NCBI taxonomy): Eukaryota > Metazoa > Arthropoda > Chilopoda > Lithobiomorpha > Lithobiidae > Lithobius > Lithobius niger. The sequence goes on from JAHWFP010175086.1 coordinate 6,741, forward strand.
GGCCTACTCTCAAACTCGCGCACATCGCCAGTAGCATCTAAAATGTTAGGAATTCCTTTAAACATTTCTGGTTATACCCAAATTTCTCAGCTAAACTAGGTGACAAAATCAGAAAATGTTCCCTCCTGGTAATTTTGACTCTAACTGCTTAACGCAGTACTTTCTGTAACGAGTATCAAATACCAGGCCAGGGACTATTGCGTTATAAGTCTCATCTACGAAAAGCCCCAACTCGAGTTTAATTTTTATAATTTCGGCATTAATATCGTCGGCTAAATCAATCAGCGTACCGTAATGAGTTCCAGGTACTATACAACTAAACTCCATAGGAATTCCGTTATTATCTTGGTTTATTAGCTTGGCAGAGTCGTCGACGGTTAATACGAAGCTGTTGTAGGTAATGTTAAAATTGTTTGGAAACGTCATATGACTAAAGGGTACTCTGTACTGTCCATCCAGGTGAATAGGTTCGGCTAATTGAATGGTATACTTTAGTAAAATATTATTAGGATATAAACTCATAGACGCGTTCGAAGGCAGGCACAGATAGAATCCAGCATCAGACATTTTTTTAATGTTTACTATATCGCTAGTCCAAGAGTTAAAATCGTTCAAATAACCTAACCATTTCACGAAATATTCTGTGCGACCACCTCGTTCCCTCGTCCTGAGCACGCATTCGACCTTATACACCACAGGCTCTCTCACCAACTGAAGCTCCTCTTTGTAGCAAGTGCCTAAAATAGGGTTATTGTTGTAAGGCTTTACGATGTACGTACGAATCTCACCTTTACAGTTTTACTTTTAATGTAAACAGTTTCCTTGGTCCAATTCAGGGTGTAGCCCTTACCAAACACCCTAGTAAGCAACCCCATCCTAACGGGCTCTCCCACCCTGTAGCCACCACCACTACCACCGTACAAATTAACAAAAACCTCACCTTTATTGGTCTCGTTTACTTCTATAGGCGCCATCCTTATGCTCTTACAGTAAGATCTATTATAGGCTTGCACTATATCTTGTAAAGTGTCCAGGTGATGATTAGTGTTGTTTACATGCAGAAAGCGACTCATCTGACCCCTTAGCGTACGAATTATCCTCTCGGCTATTGAGCATTTTAAGTCATCGTTTTGAGTGGTGCACGTTGTACCTTTTAAATATGTCATTTACATGTTTAGCCATGAATCCGCCCCTTTGTCACTCCAGGCGGCGAACGATACATGCCCACTGCTAAATATTTCGGTTAAAGCTCCACTGACAGAACCAATGCAAAGCAAGCTAACCATTGTGGAATTAAATCTGTAATGTTAGACCAGTCTTGATCGAATAAGCAAACTTCGTCAGACGTTGCAATACTTTCATCATCATACTTTTCAATGCTATTCTTGATGAAATTGTTCATCCTATATATCTTAATGTTTATGTTATGTCCCAATAATTATGTCATGTTAAGACATGGTAGTAGTAGTATTTATTGATAATAACAATAATAATAATTTCAATAGTGAATAATAATAATTTATGTCTGTAAAGACAGGAAGGAACGTAACTTACTAATTTTACTTTGATTTAAAAGAAAAAAATATTTTTAAACTGAACTGCCTGAAATACATTATAGGAATAAAATCTTTCGCAACTTACCAAAAGCTGGATCATACAGAGCTTGTGCGTGGCTTTTATACTAGGATTTTGGCAGCCTCACGTGTTAAAGACCGTTGCTAAAGACCTTAAGATTACGATATGATCGGGATTGATGACATATTAATCAATTAATGATGGTGTTTGACCTTTATTAAGGTACGATTAAGTTTACTTTACAAAAATAAGATATTGGTTATAGCTCCTAATATACGTCTTACATTACATCATTTTTATTGATTGAACTAATTTATTGATGACAAACGGATGGTTCCGAGCCATAGCAACAGCCCCTTGGTAACAGGACTTACATTTCTTTAATACAGTTTCGTGAAATGTTGTTGTGTAATCGTTCAAGTTCATAGTGACCACAGAGAACACCCTTGAACGCTGTACCCTTGACTTTGAATACCATATTAATACCGATAAGATGGAACAGTAGTTTTTGGTTCAGTTATATAACTGTATAATGCAGGTCCGACATCAGTTTCGTTTACAAAACGTCTGCGACTTGTCGACTCTGTATTACTGCTTTGTCACAGCGAGTAATACTACGTATTTATACGACCCATATTTGATGTATCATTTATTAGCAAGCAATTTCGATATTTAAAAAAAAATTATACGTAGAACAATGATCCTATAGTATTGACTAGCAGACCATTTAATATGGATACGATAACCGATGTAATACCTTGTTCGGTAGATTTTCAAAAAAATATCTCATTTAAATTATTTCACAAATTTTATTCATTGTATATTAGGCTCCGCTTTACAAACAGGCATCATTTACATATATGTTTCGATTCTTCTGTGTAAAAGTAAGCATTCGTTTTCTTGTATTGTCAGTTGTTAAAAACGTTAAAACTGTAAAGTATAGGTTTGTTTCTATTCACTATTTAATTTTTTGTAGTGTGATAAGGATCTCCCCATGATATTATACTGGGTTGATGGGTGGATGAGTGATGGTGCCATCCCCTGCCCACCGTGCAATACGTGTCCAGTCTGTAAGCATGTGCATTAGGTTCGTTTTTTTCTTTTTAATGTCGTTTCCTTTTAGCATTTCGTAAACAAATACTGTCCCGACTTCCGCCTAAGTTAACAAATGCATACGAGACGCATTCATGAGTAGTTTCTACATATGACCCATTACTTAACCTTTCAACAGTATTCTCACCATTAACGCTTCCATTAGAACCTTTTAATTCTGGTTTCATTCAGGCTCATAATGTGGCAGCTATTGGTCACTGTGTTGCTCACTTTCGTTGTCAGTTCCCTGCATGCTGGTGTGACATACGTGTTTTGTCGAAGCGCGTTGGACTTTGTTACCGGTACCGACAGGTACGAGCGTGCTGCAGACAGTGGTGGTAGTGGTGACAGTGGTGAGGTAAGTGATGTGACACCAGAAAACATCGAAATCTTGCCCATTCCTCCACCACCGCCTTTCCTACCACCACTACCGCTGCCAACAACCACTCCACCGCCAGCACTCAGGCTTCCTTTCATGGTCAAAGACTTTACAGGCGCCGGGGATAGGATAAGGTCGGGGACGCATCACACCCAGCCCCTAGACTTTTCAACACTTCGTAAGGGATTGAAGTCATCCTCAGCTGACATGGAGTCAGTAAAGAAGTTTTTTCCTTAATGCTGTACTTTTGTCTTTTGTTGCTTTTCGTTTTGTTTTAATGACGGTGAGTAAGTAAACTTCCTTTTATTTACTAGTAAATCCAACACAGGCCGGGCGCACATGATAACAGATGGATAGAAAATAAAAAAAAAACAGAAAAAGAAGAAAGAAAGAAAACACGTCATAACGTGTTGTGGACTACTTTTGTCATTTATTTTATCGTAGGGATGAAATAAATGAACGTTCTAGTTTACTGCACGTTATTATAAAAATAAACATATGCTAGCTTTGCTTGAATAAATCTGTTAGTGGGCACACTGGGAATGGCACACTACTTGCGGGATTGCCCTTAATATCATAATGTATTCTTAAAATACATTATGATATTAAGAGAGGGAAAGGAGGTGTATGAATGTCCGTGTGTATGGTCATAAGAATGTTGTCTTTTTTTCTTTCAAAATTACAAACAAAATTCAGTTTACTGTCGTTTTTCAAAATTTGTAGTTGCATTGAATATGACTGTAACTTCAACTTTATTTTTTATAAACAAAATTTCCAGTCATAATAGTAGTTTCCTCCAGGTTTTCCGGTTTGCGCCACTACATTTTTTAACTTTGTTGGTTCATTTCAAACATATTGAAAAGCCTAAGTAATTTTCGACTGACCAACAAAGTATTCCAAACACAAAGACACAAACCAAAGAAAAAAAAACTCATGATATAGCTTTCAGTTGTTTGAACAGCATACCGTACATGGTATGCTGTTCAAATGACACTTTGTTAGGTTGAGAATTGCATCGGACCAGGCTGTTTTCAAAAGTTATCTCGTGACGTCATTTACGAACACTGGGGGCTGCGGTGACGTCACCCGTGCCTTCTCCCGGTCGGAATAAGAAAAAAAAACTCATAAAACTCATAAAATTCATAAAACGAAAGAGCGAGAAAGGAGAAATAAAAACGAAACGGAAACATGATAACATTTTTTTAAATGTATACACCAGTCGTGTTTGCAAACTTACTCCATTAACACTTTGACGTGTATGTATAGCGTCTCAAGTTCATAGTGGGAGAGATTAAAGCTACACTGCTTATCTGTGTTAGTAACACAGCTTTCCTCAACTTTCCTTCCTGCATCTTTACGCAATCCTATTCCACCTGCAGCTGGCGTCGTTCATTTCAGTGTGACCGATGTTCTTTCCTCTCTCCTATCCCTTAAGGAAGACCTTTCTTATGGTCCTGATAACATTCCTCCTATTTTTCTTCGTAATTGTGCCAGTTCTCTTTCCATCCCCTTGTTTCACATTTTTTTCAATTCCATCTTTTCAAGTACCTTTCCTTCATGCTGGAAGGATGCTCATATTACAATTCATAAATCGGGTTCCCCTTTTCTTGTTACTAATTACAGATTTATAAGTCTCCTCTCGTCCATTTCAAAAATCCTTGAACGGTTAATCTACTCTGATCTTTTTGATTAATGTTCTCAATTCAATATTCTTCTGGCCACCCAACATGGTTTCCTTCCTAAACGTTCTTGCCTCAACAATCTTCTCTCTACGTATGATCCCATTATCAAGCTTATTGACGTTGGTCTTCCATGTGACCTTGTTTTCTTTGATTTCAGTAAAGCTTTAGATACTGTCTCACATGCTAAGCTTCTGTCCAAACTTACTACTTTCGGTTTTTCTTCTGGCATTATTTCCTGGCTTAACTCCAGCTTACTCCTTAGGCGGACAAGGGTCGTCCTTCTTGTTTCCTCCGCTCCTTGGCTTCACGTTACCTCTGGTGTCCCTCAAGGCTCCGTTCTTGGTCCCCTCCTGTTCAATATTTTTTTTTATCTCTGACTTACCTTCTGTTATTCGCTCTCCTAATGCCTGCTATGCTGAAGACTTAAAAATCTTCTCTGACTCTGTTTTCTGAAAATTACTTCAAGAAGACATCCAACGTGTTGCGCACTGGGCCTCTACCAATTCCCTTCTTTTTCAGACTGATAAATGTCACGTCCTTTACCTTGGGAATAATAATCCCCACTTTCCTTACTATCTTTCTGGCAAATCTATCACTCCTATTACTAATCATCCTGACCTTGGGTTCCTTATTGATAACGCTCTAAATTTCAATCTTCACACTGAAAATGTCATCTCCAAAGTCTTTCGTAAAATCCATTTTGTACTGAAACGTTTCTCCAACCTTACACCCTCCCTGTTTGCTATTTTATATAGAACCTTTCTCCTCGCAGTTTTTGGTTACTGCTCCCAAATTTGTCGTCCCTACAATCTTTACTCACTTAATCGTCTTGAAAATTGCAACGTCGCCTTACCAAATGGTGTCATACTATTCGTTCCTCACCTTATTCCGATCGCCTACGTAAACTTGGGTTTTCCTCCGTTCATGATCGTTTTCATCCTGGTAACATGAAACTTACCTACCAACTTATTCACAATCTTCTTGATGTGGAGCCTGTTCTTTCCCTCATTCCAAATGTCAACTTCACTCGTGGCCACCCGCTCCGTATTTCTGGCACTATATCTCGGACAAAACTCCGCTTTCACTTTTTCACGGAAAGGGTTGTTCAACCCTGGACCTCCCTCCCTCAATCTGTTGTTTGCGCTCCTTCACTCAACGCTTTCAAATCACACTATGACGCTCTAGTTGCTTAACTTCTTTGGGGTTTTGGGGGGACGGGTGCTTCGTGCACCGTCAATCTCTATTTCTATTTCTAACCTTCACAAATATGTCGGAATGCACACACTTCATTTAATATTATATCGTCCAATACGTAATGCTGATGTAAATAAACGGTTTCGTCTTCCGCCAATTGTGATAAAAACAGTCTTTCTACAGTCATCGATGTAGTTACTGATTGTTGAATATCAGCAACCCAGTGTCGAGAAGTATAACTAATAATAGAATAAAGTCCAAGTAATGTGATAACTATAAACGTCCTGCTATTATTGGTTGTTGTTGTTGTTGTTAGTATTGAGAACGTTGCAGGTATGCTACGCTGACGTTGTGTCATCCCTTCTTTAACTGTTCCTGACGCACATTAAGATCGAATCTGTTTGTTTTCTCCTTGTAATGGCCTTTCTGAACGAGCACGTGGTGTATGCACCGAACAATCACACTCGTCTCAGACTCGTGGGTACATGATGTCTTTCTCTCTGGTTTCTAAGAAATCATTACCCTTTGGGAACTGTTTTAGGAATAAACAGTATTTATTCTTCTTCTTGTGTTTGTTCAGTGGGTTGTTGTTGGTTTCCCAATGACATACGTGTGTCTCGCAGTAAACACACATCACGGTATCTGTTGCTCCAGATATTCGGTCCAAATTTTCACCAACCTGAAGAAACCAGCATCAGCCATATTACGTGGCCCCATTCCACTCTTGTACTCCCATCTTCCCTCAAATGTGCTTTCACGACCTGACGGAGTGAACAAATCTCCGTCAAAGGTCTACGTCAAAGGTACTTTCACGACCTGAAGGGGTGAACAAATCTTCAACCATCTCGAGTGCGAATTGTGACTCAGAATCATCGGTTACACCTTTTTATACGTTCACACCTGATACTGGAGGGCGCCACCGTCGTTCGAAGCCACCATCTAGTGGCTGTGACGTCACTTCTTTGGAGTCTCGTCATTTTGATGGTCGCTGGGGACACCATTTTTTTTAGAATGACTATCATCTTTCAGTAACCATTTTAACGGTAGTACTGCCATTTTGTGGTGATTTTATTTTTGATATCATTACCCCCACATGTAACGTCACTTCCACGGTGTGTGTGTATATGCCAGTTTGGGGCTCGGCCATCTTGGGGAGACACCCTATGGGTGCCACCATCTTGGACCGAAAATGACGTCATAAGCGAGGGTTGTGACGTCATTACCCCCTGTGTTGTTACTTCTGTACTCGGTTTGAATGCTATACCAATACTCATAATGCCACAGACATTCTGGATTAGTGGCAGGGATGTCGGGATGATGGAATGGACATTCGGGAAGCCTCATTGAATGTCGGCGCAATCGTAAACGCAGCTTGCTTCTGGGTTAGCGGGAGGCCGACGCGTTGGCTGGTGGCGCCAGCTGGCAGTGGAATGTGGGAGACGAAAGCTTGACATTGTTCAGTGAATGATGGAGCATGGATGCGCCCAGGGTTGCATGCGTGACCAGTCGACGATGGCGGTGTATGGAAGTGACTACAACCGGTGGCGACGTAGATGAAAGATTGGACGATTGCTCAGCAAGCAATTCATAGAATGAAGTGGGACCGGGAACATCCTCCACAGTCCGGGAAAACAATAAAAGAGCAGCGGCAGCCGCAATCCATACAGCAAGTAGGGTTAAATATAACGAAAACAAGGAACAGAGCGACCGCAACAAGGGTTGCTTGAGAACGAAAGATGGTGAGGTTTCGTGGCGAACCACTTTTACAGAGGTGCGCTGCATCGCACATGCGCAGTTGGGTTACAAAGCTGGCTGGATCCACGCAACTCTAAAATTCAAGGATGAAACACAGCATTGAGAACATAATGCAAAATATTTACAGGTATTGTTTATTTTCCAGCGGTAATAAGAAAGGGGGTTACGTGAGATGGGTATATGGCTACATGTGTATCTTATTCTCAATAATTCCAAGCACCATGGTTTTGAATATTTATCCAATATGCGAACTATATTGCTGTATAAAATAAGAAATAAGCTAAGCACGAAACAAAGCCGTTTTATGTTTGAAAGTTTGGCAGAAATTGAAATCTCGTTTGTTAGTTCCCCTTTTCTAATATTTGCTATGTTAGCGAAAAGTATAGTTTATGTACTACTGTTTCAGAAGTACACAAACATTGTGGCGTCTATAACTTTACAGGAAAGCTTATTCGTGTTCGTTTGCTGCTTTAACTTTGGTTCAGTTAAACCTTTTTTAAAAATCAAACGAGTTCGTTTTTGTTTTCTAATGTTATAATGTGCCTGGTGAAGGCAGCCAGCTTGTTCTTGTAAATTCACTCATTTAATGTTTCCACCGAGTTTGTAAGTGTTAACCTTATACTGGAAGCAAAGAGGATCTAAAAATCAGGATGCATTTTATTTACACATCAGCCAAAAAAGATATGTTTTGTTTTCAATAACAGAACTTGTTTTAATTCTAGATCCGGCAACTCTAGCAGAGCTGGTACCACTGGATGACGATACGAAAGACGAAATTGAAGAGGGTTTACTTAAGGATCGCGATGATTTTAATAAGACTGACTTAGTGAAAGTAAAGTCCAGTATCACACAGGAGACCACAGAAAAATTACATAAAGCAACCGAACGTAGCATTTCAAAAGTGGATGTAAGCAATTCAGAAAGCAGTGGTGCACTTGCAGGTAACACAATTTTAAATCATACATGCATCCTAGAATGTTACCTTTAGCCGGGAGGTCATACTAGTATACTGCACACAGGTTGAAGAAAATTTTACACCGAATACTGTAAAAAAATTGACCCTGGCTTTTGAAAAGTTATGCAGCAGTTTTCCAAAACTTACCAAGTGTTTATTTCCCTATTGCATGAACTAATAATAGTATTTTAATGCAATATATCAGCAGAGAGTTTGTTCAGATAGAAATATTTGTGAGTATTTAAGAATAATTTGTAGTGGTACCTGCTATAAATGCAGAAGGTATGCTTAAGCTTTAGAATTAGGGCCTGTGCTTATTTAAAGAGATCACAGAATTTTTTCGTCCCAAACAACCATAAATCGATACACTTTAAGCAGATACTGCATTAGTAAAGTGCGATATTACCTATCAGAATATCTAGCAAAAGATGTCGGCTAAAATGGTTATTATCTACGGTCATGAAGCTAACATTGAGCCATTTTTAAATAGTGACCATTACATGCGGTTAGCAAGTAGCATCGACGAACCACACTGTTTGCATGGCTTATGGCGTCATTTTCTAAACTAAGCAAAAAAATATGCAACCTTAGAAAGACTATTTAAACACGCGGCTTAGTCAGGCTACCTTTTTTTGTTTACGTCCTTAGAAAACCACTAACACGATAAGTTCCTCTAACCATTAATTACTTAATTGTCAAATACATTGAATTTGACTCCTAAGGTCGTTTGTGACAGAGTTCATTACTAACTCAACCTTTAATGCCTCTCATCTTAAAATTGAACGTTCTAATTAGTCCTTCAGTGTTACACATTTTTTTCCAAACATACTATTTCATATTATTATTCCTATAACTAAATACAGATGCAAACCTATTTACGTTGCCTTTTGGACTTATATGTCAGACTGCCTGAGCAGGGAATCGAACCCAGGACCTTTGAAACCAAAGGCCGAGATCCTACAGCTGAGCCAGACTGACACGGCCGTGTCAGTCTGGTTCAGCGGTAGAACCTCGGCCTTTGGTTTTAAAGGTCTGGGGTTTGAATCCCCGCTCAGGCAGTTTGAAATATAAGCCCAAAAGGCAACGTAAATAGGTTTGCATCTGTATTTAGTTATTTCTTGTGAGCCTTTGGCTTTCCCGTGTTTAATTATTCCTATAAGCTACATTCATGTATTTGACATTCCGCATCAGCTGGTTGTCAGACACAACTGCAAGTAGTAAGACGGAAATTTTTTTGCTTTCCTACAGACCTACAGAATTATTTGATATAATTTTTCACTTTCCAGTCAAACGATGAAAATATTTTCCATTGCATGAGGGCGTGGTGCTTTTATATAAAAAAAAAAACCCACTGAACACAACTGCGATTACTGCACGCCTTACATGAGGCCGTCTGTGTAAGAGCCTTCAGCCAATAAAGCTGAATCCTTAAAAATAGGTAAAAAGTGAGATACGTATTTTTGTATGTATCTGACCATGGTGTCACTTAAAATTGTTGTTTTCACCATGTTTTTACGTAACCTTTAACAAATTAAAAATTTTTTTGGCTCTTTTATTTATTTATTAAACCGTAACGTAAGAGGCTTGGAAGAATTGAATTCACTCTGAATTTACGGGAGTTGACGTGTAATAAAATATTTTATTGATGTAAATGGACTGCAAACTCGAATAAAAAACTATAGTAAATACAATTATAAACAATTCATGTTAAAGCCATTTTCAGTTTTATCCAAAAATCTAATGTTAACAGTTCGTTCTTCGTCATTGAATCACTGTACAACTGAGATAACCCTTTCACATTATTAGCAAAAGCGGTAGCCTTTGCTGTAAAGTTTGACGTCGGTCTCCCATGTTAAAGCCGAAATTACGATGCTTAATTTCTCCTTCTCCGCCATTTTTCAACATTTTCCTCTGAAATTTGGTATATGAACTATGTGGGACCTAGCCAACACGTGTACCAACTTTTAATATTATCCGATTTGTCACACTGAAGATCTGGACTTCAGCTGGAATCATGAGTTTCATTTTTAACTGCTTATGCATATAATGCATAAAGCAGTTATTGAAATACAGTCGGGTAGAAAAAGAGGCTTGAGTCGTGAGCTATTGTTAAATGACGTCACGTCCCACTCCAGTCGTTTATTTGAACGAGTCATGCCTATCACCTTTAGCGTCTGGTTAGAAGTGACTGAAATATTAGTCGATTTTTCATGATTTCGATTAGAAGACGTGCCAGCAACTTGTAGACGTTGTTATTGAAATGTTTATGGTTAAATCGTTTGCATATGAAGGGTTGTAGGTCGTTGACTAAAAATTTTTGCCAAGTATATTTTTGTATGGAAAAAAAGTTGAACCGGAACTGGCCCAGCTTATTTCAGGTTTTGACAATATGCACGGATAACGGAATTCTATCTGTTGTTGGGCTAGTGACGAACCACTGAAAAATAAATGGCGGCTACTTTACGGTTCGCCAGGAAGGCTGTCCCAGGAATCTACGCGTATTGACAATTCGGGTAATTATGTGGCTCCTGCTAATCAGGTAATTATTGTATAATCGATTATTTGGTGTAACAGTTTGTTGTAGTTCAATTCGACAAACGTGTGAGGCAGCGGGATAGATAATGCATAGCTAGGTGCGTAGCTAACGGAATAAAGGCAGAATTATAAATTCATTCCACAATCACTTTCGATAGTAAAATAAACAATAGAGGGAACAAGTTTACTTTACGCGGCTTATGGGAAGAATAAGGGCTCCTCACAGATTGATCTCTCGGTGGGCTAGAATGACGTAGAATGATCAACTGAACAATATTTTCCCATAAAATTTTTGGGCAAAGGCTTCGATTGGCCGTCAGAAATTAACGAAAGCAGCACTCTTTGCGTTGACGGACGAGAGGCCATTTTCTTCCCATGTTCCCATCTGATATTTTTTTCCTGTAAACAGTTCAAATAGGTGGGTTGTTATTGTCAGTTTCGTGTGGTTTTGTTGTTATTGTCGGTCAGGAACCGGCTTCGGCATTTCACTTGAGGTAATGAACTGATTGGGGTTTAGCGTTTCACTTGCTGGACTTTCGCCCAGTTTCCTGCTTTCCGGTGCGACGCGGTGCTAATTTTGCAATTTCACCACGGCCAAACAGTGCGTTTGCCCCAAAAATGGAAGAGGAAAACATTACTCAACAGGTAATTTTTAGTCCATTTAAAAAAAAAAAAAAAAAAAACGAGAGCCCGTTTTCTTCCCATGTTCCCTTTACGCACATGGTCCGAAATTCGAAAAAAAGAGAAGAGAAATCGTACCTTTAATTTCACGGAACGCACTACAAATTGATCCCAAATTGTGGAAACTCGTTAAATCATTATTAACGTAACCTAACCAATTAACTGCCCCAGTATGAAATGCCAAACCCCAACCAGTTAACTACCTCAGTATGAAATGCCAAACCCCAAACTTACCTAACCTAACTGACAATAACAACAAAACCACACAACACCACACGAAACTGACAATAATAACCCGCCTATCGGAACTGTTTACGAAAAAAATATAAGATGCCCTGACGGGTGTCGGACCTGTGAGCGAACGCAAACACCGTATAGATGTACACATTGTGGCGCAGCTACAAATCTACTGTTTCAAGTCTTTTTGACACATTTCCGTGCTCTAAAACCAACTGTCTCTTTATTTAGGAAAGTGTTGGAGCCATTTGGAATTAATATCGTAAGGATATCGAGTATGTGCCTAATGTAAACTTTAGCGCAATAGAGAGCTTTGTCTTTGGTCTATGAAAATAATAATGTTGCGATTTTTTGCATAAGCAGTTTATGTATTCCTTTATGAAATTCTTGTTGTCTTATACGGTGATGGTGATGGACTTTGGACACGTTTATACAATGGTCTCTGCAGAATAAACCATTTGCCGGAGAAAGATGGTTCCTAGTTCATTTTAAAGATCTACTTCCGGGGATGTGACCTTTATAGAAATAGGAATTTCAATTGGTCGTCCCGTTCCGAACTGATAGGGCCCTGAACGATCCGTTTTATTGTTTTACATTGTTTTAAACATTGTTTTTAGGCAACGCCATCAGCAAACGCCAGACGCAAGGCTAGACTGAAGCTTAAACAAATGCTAACAATGCTGATGAGCCAACAATTCACCAGTACTTTCAGGAAATGTAAAGAGGAAGCATTATCCTCATTACGAATTGGTTAATGGTAGTGGTAAGAAAATGTTACGCCATGCAGAGGAAGTGGCAAAGACGCCAGCTTGGATTACGTCACATTCGGTCTAGATGCGTTATGGATAATAAAAATGGAGGGGCCCCATAGGTGGACACCGCAAAATGGCGTCCAACAGATTCGGTTTCGGTTTCGGCTAGCCAATACAGGTTTCGAATTAAGAAAATACTAGCAGAGTAGCTCGCTTCGCTCGCTCATTCCGCGTCGTCTTGCTCCCCTCCCCCTCCCCTTCCTTCCCGTCTCGCCCCCCCTCCCCCCTCATTGCATTTGCCGTTCGGTCGGTAGATGGCATCGTATGTTTGCGCTGATGGCTGTTGCGTTCCCGGCGCAGCTACTATCTCAGCGGGGCTTGGCTGCTACTCTTATAATTTGGCGTTCCGTCGGTAGATGGCGGAGATAACATTGTATGTCCTGCTTGCTGCTGGCTGCTGCTGATGGCCGCGCTGCGGAAGTTGTGTAATTGTATACGTATATAGATTCTTAATGGTGATACCCATAAGGGGGTGGGCAACACAAAATGGCGAGTAATTAGCAGTGACTTCATACTACAAATTTTTTAATTTATTTTTAAACATAAAAACCAACTTCATCTTTAAAATGAATAATATTAGGGTCGGTTTTAGTTTCCTTTTTAGTATTATATTGTGCGTTGTTCCTTTAACGATTAATATCTGTAACGTACTATTATCTTTTTTATACTTTATTTTAAACAAAATAGTATATTTATCAAGAGCATACACTTTTAAAAGACTCGAAATGTCTAGTGCAACGAAATACTTTGATTCTAGGTCAAAAGACGGCAACCACAAGCCATTTTTACAGCATGGGAGAGCCTATAAGCTCAGTCTGTCAGCCGTCTGTTGACACAGCAGAAGACACGTGGTACGATGTGTGTATGTTTGTGTTTTCAATTTTAGAATTTTGTTTGTGGGCAAATTGTTGATTATTTACAGCGTGGGGGAAGGGATGGTGATTTTTTTTTAACCAATCACCTATACAGGGAGCCACATAGACGGGTTGGTAATTTTATTATGTTTTGCAAATCCTGGGTTGTTGATCCAAAAATACGCCTAACGTTGACCTACAGAAGTGAAGCAACAGGCAAACTGTAGGTTTGATAAAAAACACAGAATAAAAATAAAACAAAAAAAAGAGGTAGACCAGTAAAGAAAAAAGAAAAAAAAAACATATTAGCAAATACATAATAAATAATTCACTTACTTACATCAGAATAAAAAAAAAATATAAAAAATAAATACAACTACGTTACCGGTCAATAGATGAAGACTTTTAATTTTAGTATTAAAAAACGGAGATTAGTATTAAAGTATTAAACGACGAGAGCACTACCTTACTGAAACAAACCACAAATGTTCGTTTTTTTTACGTACGTTGTTTCCTCCGTTCGTCAACATTGGCTTAAGCCTTAATAGTGTACTTCTTAAAAGAATGGTAATAAATCGTACTATTTTTTGGGTTGTTGTAAAACACTCGAAACACTTGTTGGATTAGTTACAGTGCCTGTTGACGGAGTTTCCATCAAGGGTACTTCCTCACTATGGTAAAATCCACCCACATTAGTCAGTGGAGAGAGAGTTAGCGATGCGATAGAACCTCTTCACGCCTGTGTTGAAATTGGATTACGACGGTAGGCTTAACGTAGTTCGTGTTTTTCCAGCATCAACCAAAACGTTTTAGGGATGAAACACTCTCAGAAACTATTCAGGTACGGTATTTGGCCATACATAATTTTCATGAAACACCAAAAATTAGTCGATTAGTATTTTTCAGCAGATCTCAAACTTTGACAGCCACTTGTCTTCCAAACGGAAGTAGTTCCAATATGGTGGCGATGCCAACAACAGCGCAAGCGATGGCTTCTGCAGGTGCCTTTCGAGTTCCCAAAAGCAAACTGTAATGAATGTCTACCGCAAACCGCGCCAACATGATCAAAGAAATCTATTCGTGGATTTGCAAAAGAAACACGATTGCTGGTCGCGTTTTCGAAGCTGCTGTCTATCGTTGCAGAACCGAGTTCAAAGTAAGTGTTGAGTGTTTGACTGCGCCACGCAAACGAAATACGAACAATGCATAACGCCCCATTCTGTGGAGGAGCAAAAAATATCAACGAAGAGTTTTACGTAAGGCTGACATGTAGGTTTGGCTGCAATAATGCTGTTGATATCACGATGTTGTCGAACGGTAAACTGTACATTACTTGAAGGTGCGAAAACACGGTACGATCACAACCGTTTTTCAATCGGAAACCTTGCTGCGATGCACGGACACGCGTACGTAAAAAAGCGACGAATTTACGTTTTCAGAAATCCAGAAAAGTTCATGATTTTTGTCGAAATGACGACATTGCAACTGTTGAAAAGTGACACGTGCCGTAAACGAATACGATTCTGTACCAAATTTATCACTGATGACCCTGACGAATTACTCAGGATTTGCAGTTTACTTTTCATCGTAAACGTTAGCGTCACAGCTTGGCTAACCTGGCCTGGCCATTGAACGAGACGATAGGCTATTGTTTTAGGGTGGGGGGGGGGGGGAAGAGAGAAGGACATTCATTATTGGAGGAAACGTGTGTTAATGCTGGCCACATGGAATCAGTGTTTTGAACAGGATTGTGATGAGTTTCGGAAAGTTAGACAGCTTTGGCTTGAAATACGTAACGAAAGCGCCACGTAAGGAGTAAAGTAAGACATTCGTTACAGTCCCCCCCCCCCCCCCACCTCCACACACCACCTGCTTCTAACGCCCCTCAAAACGGTCTTTTAAAGGGCCAAACCAATACGGCCTTTCTCAGGAACATTTTTGAAAAGAGAGAGAACATTCGTAATGCAGAAATGAAACACACTATTAAGCATTTTAAACAATAAGTACATTAACAATAAAGACATGCTATTGTGTAACACTGCCTAAAAATGTGAAATTATTAGCATTAAAAATATTCGCGCGATTGAATTGTTATGCTATTTCTGCAATATTGTTTGAGCTGGAGCTCGCGGATGAATACAGACAGATCAGTTGTAAGCAGGCTTTGGTCGCGTCGTTAACACTTTCTCCACTGACTAATGTGGGTGGATTTTACCATAACTGAAGTAGGAGTCGGAGGAGGCCACGAAAATGAGGATAGTCGTTTTAGTGTAGTTGTGTAAGTTACAGGTGAAAAAGAAGTTTCCTCACTAGCTTGACATGATGCAGGAGGGGGCGGTGGCCTGGTGACGTTGGATTCGAAGTCGTAGTCGGGTGGGTCTCGCCGAGACAGATGTTCATTTGTTTGTTGTGACCAAGGAGCAAACCGTGATAGTAGGGCGCACACCCCACCAAAGACAGCAGCCATCGTTATATTCAGAGTTACGACTATTTCAGTAGGAGCCCATCGTGCCAGAATGAGCATTCAAATCGAAAAATACGTTACTGTCGTATTATTTTGTATTCCTACGACCACAATTGTCCAATGAGCTGGTGAAAAAATGACGTCATGCTCAACCAAAGTCCAACTCAGCCAGAGGACAGTCAACTATACGCAAAACTCGAACAATCAAATTAAAGGGAGAAAGTCAAAAACAGATAAAATAAAAATATACTCTCACCATGCGCATGATGCATACTTCACAACTAGCAGAGGCAGAAACAGTGATGATCGTTCTTTCCCCTACATGTATCCCTAGGTATAACTCCGAATCACACTATAAAGAAAAAGCCTACTTTTAGGGAAAAATCTAAAAATATCCTACGTTTAGGAAAAATAAAATATAAAAACATTTTTTTTAAAATCGAAAATGACGTTACTGAAGAACACACGATGTCGTAATTCAG
>JAHWFP010175088.1:2288-14420 GCA_023313725.1 Lithobius niger
AGCGCGCACGTACAGACACACATCCTTGGCTGACTTGCCCGACTTTTAAACAAGGCACTTTATTAATTTTAAATTATCGAGGGGGAAAGGGAGTCCGTTTCTTCATTATTGACGGGGGATCCAATTAAACTATGAGTTGTGCCTTCCCCTTGCACGCTTGAAAACCAGACAGTCGTGTAAATAATGATGGTGGAAATTCATTCAGAAAATTTGATTAATGCGCCAACGATACACGGACAGGCTCTCACCGGCTTGGGGAAGTGTGGGGATGTCCGGGGTTGGGGGGGGGGGGGGGGGGGGGGCGGGAGGGGAGAGCTTCGCACCTCGAGGATAGAAGACGCGCGACAATCCGTAATTTTGCGGTTTGACACGAGCAACGATGCTGACAGCGTCAAGACGTTGAAGTAAACGGAAACGTTTCATAAGGAGAAGGAAATTTGGTTGAAAATTTCCATTTGATGAGAATTAGCGTGAAATCTGCAGAGTATTCTTGGTTCGGCGTTGGGGGAGGAGGGGAATGGGAATGACAGACAAAGAAATGTGAAAAAAAAGGGTATTTGCAATATCTCGTGTTTTCATTTCAACCATAGACCAAAGATTTTTTAAGCATCTTTTGCAGCATTTTGACTAGTGTTCTTTAACGACCGAGAATATTCAGAATAACACACTCACAAAAAAGGGTCACATTCAGGTTTTATGGAAATTCAAGATGGCTGCCCATATTAATGGCTTCCAAAAAAAGACTCGATAGCAACAACCAAATGCACGAAGCAATTAGAACGACGTCAGGTGAGAATGTTCTTTGCAATGTGGCTGAACAACTAATGAACTAAGGTCCCGTAACGTAAGGTCCCAGTTGATAATAATCCAAAATGGCACCCCTAAATGTCGTCCAAAAGACAGTTTTTGGCTTATAACTTATAAGTTGTTCATCAGCTTAAACGCAAACTGGTTGCAAATATTCACAACAACATATTCATCAAGAAAGGACCAAAGCCCCAACACTAGCATCCCCCAAAAAAAAAAGAAAACGAAAAAGAAAATTGTCGAAATAATAACCGGTTTACGTTAGTTAGGCGGGTTTTACGCAACCTTACAATATTTTTGCTCAACTAGCTTTTCCTTAGTTAATACTAAATCTTCTAGCTGCTTCTCGCCGTTACCGGAGAATGCGGCTATCGATTGGTCTATACGTAGATAACCATGGCAACAACGGTCGTGGACGCAGATGTTTTCCTCGTGCCTCACGACACGACGTACGATGCGTGCGACGTGACAGAGTCGATTTATGACAACAAGAAAACAGTTTTTAATGCAGTACAAGACGGTGGACTGATTTCTGAATGCCAGCATTAGGTGGTTTGTTTTCGATATGGTAACCTCGAAATCTCTTCGTAACCCCTATCCCTATGGTAACCCCTTGGATTTGGAATTCTCGCTGCGAGCAGCTATTTACTCAATCGTCGTCGGATCACAGCCAGAAGCTGTTCTGTGCACGAGAATAGCAAATTTTGGAAATGGAGTGAGAAATGAGGACAATGTTGTAGTTTTTTTTTAATTAATTTCTTTGAGCCTTAAGTCAGCCGAATCAGCCGAAGCAGCTTAATGCTTGTATGGCTGAATCGGTTGAATTTTGAACATTTTACCAGACTTTTAGAGAAGACGAAATATCTGGTAAAGGGAGGTGCCAACCCGGGGATTCGATCCTGGAAACCTCCGATCATCGTAGGGGCCGAAAGATTGTCCAGAATTGGCCAGAATAGTTCCCATAGCCGCTGAAGGAGCATGGTAGCTTCTCACGATACCCTGTCCGGCAGTCCTGGCGTGAACTGTGCAAAGGTCCCCTTTCCAGGCGTTCGACCAGATCCGCAAACCTTCAGCAACCAGGCTGAGCTCTCTATCACAACTCAGCCACGATGACCACAAATGATGTTTAAAATTACTGTTGCACTTTGTATCCGTGTTGTTATGCATAGTAACTTTAATTTGATATGCATTATCGCATTCATCTAATATAAACTGGAAACTAATCGTAAATAAATAACTGTTGACTAGGAAACAGCGTTCGGTGAGCGAGAAGGTCTCGGGGCGTAAACGTGCCCTTAGGGCGCATTTACGCAACGACTCGCCTTCACCATCTCGCAGCTAGAAATCATCTGAAATTCCAACATGGCGGCGGTTTTAACTCAGTTGGCTTGCAACGAAAACAGTCAATATGTGAGTTCAGACGCGACTGGGAAAATCGTTTCGTCCATGCAGAGGAATTCATTATCGCATATTCACAGATTATAAGACTGTAAGCATTTACTCAAACGATGTCGGATTTAGCTAATCCAGGTAGCGCTGTTACCACGGCAACACAACATCTGCCATCGTGATTAAATTCTAGCTGCGAGAATGCAAAGGCGAGTCGTTGGCTAAATGCGCCCTTGTAGTGAGACGCGTCAAACGATTCGAATGGAATTTCGTAAGAATACTTTTTTGAAATATGACGCAGAGCCTTGATTTTACACCAATTAATTAATGAATTTATACCAGTTACCAACAGTTACGGATAACTCCTCGTGGGATTGGGACGAGTAAAGCGTAGCCTGCTATTCACAGAATTACTAGTTACTAACTTCTCATATAGTTTAAATTAATACAATCGGATTAAGGAAGGATGTGGTGTCGGGGGAAAGGGGGGGGGGGGGCAGGACGTTCTAATGGTGTTTATGACTGAAAAATGTGATACCTGAAACATTGAAAATAAGTATCTAGCGTCAGAGGGATGGGTCGGTTTCGATAACCGAACCGCGATTTTCAGTTTTCATAAACACCACCTACACCTATACACAAAATAACAGTTTTGTCGGTTTTTGGACGACTCGTATTGTGTGAGCGACTTACCGTTCAGCTCTTGCTCTTGGAGGAACAAAATGACAATACATCACTCGGCCTTGAGCTAGGCTTAGTTAACATATGATACGGTTGGCTAACATGACGGCTGCACATGCAAAATTTTTGGGGGGCAAAATGGGGCACAAGTAGCTCTTCTGCGTTTAATGTAGCCTATAACTGAAACCCGATATTTATAATATAAGAAAAAAAGTTAGCCTTAAGCGAAATTTTTTTTCATTTACTAAATTCCTAGGCCTGGGTAAGAAAGATTTTTCTAAAACACCAAAACCGGCCGCGGGTTTGGTAAAAAAAGACCGAAAACTTAACCGAAACATAAAAACCTAAAACTGACCCGACCCTACAAGCGTCCAACCTTTCTTCATTGTTCTGATCACTTAAAATAAGACATGTCGCACGTTTTGCGCATCGTTCATTCAAAGGGTGAACAGTCTTTGTCGATCTGAAAAGTCCAAAACAAACAGAAGAAATTTGAAGCGATGCGACGCGTTACAGCATGACAACAACGTCAAAGTCACTCCAATTGAAGGCAGCCGATTCGTGGGTTGATTTACGTTTTTGGTGCACTATCCACTTTGCGTAGTGTAAGAGCTCAGGCGTCTGACCAAGTTCCAGATGCTTGCC
Organism: Lithobius niger; assembly: GCA_023313725.1. NCBI lineage: Eukaryota > Metazoa > Arthropoda > Chilopoda > Lithobiomorpha > Lithobiidae > Lithobius > Lithobius niger. Next base: position 5,811 of record JAHWFP010175088.1, read on the forward strand.
AAACTCTAGGAATATGACGTGATTTTGACGTAATTGTTGGCCAGGTCGTGTGCAAACATGGCAAAGATTGAGTCAAAATTACGTCATTTTTGACGTTGGTGAGTGGCGAGCAACTTGTAGCGAGCAAAGAAAACTTCCAGAAGGCTTTTGAGCTTTTTTTGCGTTGCACCAGGAAGTTAAATGCCGGCGAGCTTAGATGGGGGAAGGTTTAAATGAGGTTCTTTAGGCTTTTAGGAAGGATGGACGACTCTGTCGTTAGCGGTTCAGTTTTAATATGGCTGTTGGTAATAAGCTGCTCGCCCACCTAACACACACACAAGCGAAGAAACTCAGCCAGTGTCAAGGCAAACTAAAGCTAGCTAAAGGTAAACTTGGTGACATAATTACGTCGGGAATATTGCGGGGGTAGAATTCAAAGAGAAGAGACCGAAAAAGAAAAGCTCGCCGAGTTACTTGATCACGGTCCGGTAAGTTCAGTGATAATGGAGGATCAAGCAACAGTTGTCACGGGAATGCCCTACAAGTGTCCACCACATGAAGATAACAATTATTGATAGGTGGAACAGCATACAGGAGTTGAATGTAATACAATTGGTAGTACAATAAACTCAATCAGCGTTGAAGGCTTGATCCGAAGCCCAGTAGCCTAAAGCATCAATACCAAGATAGTTGAAATCACACCAGGGTTTGTGTCAACGGGAGAGTTGGGCGACCGGTAGTCCGGTTGCGTTAATCCTTCTTGATACAATGCAAAGCATAACCAGAGCTACTTTCGACCTGTCAAAGATGTCATAAACTAGCGACCATTTCCTGTATACTATTATTTTAAAATCTCCTCTGGCTTGTGGGGGGCGGTGAACACCCCCTCTTCTGCCCGAACCTATGCGTACCTATAAGCCTGGTCTCCTTTGCAATCAGCGTGCGTGTGAAAAAGAAGTTGCTTTCGGAGTTATCCAGAGCGAAATTTTCGACAGCCAAACTTTAAAAACTAGCAACGATTCTTACTTAAATACAGAATTCTTTGCAGAGCTGGCCCCAACTAACACCATTGAAGCACTAAGCAAATTCTATAGTTGGGGTGTCCCCTCTATAGTTGGGGTGTGCCCTCCCCCCCCCCCCCCATACAAAAATCGAAATCTAACAATTTATTTTCCTAAATCCGAAAAATGTTTGCTGATCTACTTCCTCGTCTTCCAGGGTTACATTTCTGAAGCGTTTGTGAAGCTAAGGAAGTCGTCGATGCCGATTTTGAAAGTGACATAACTTTAAACCTACGGTTGAACTGGGGATTCCCCTCTAGATCGGGCACCCTCGTGCACCTTAACGTGGCTCTAATGTGGCTGAACGGCGTCATGCGAGACATTTTGCTTACTAGCAACCCTAAGCATGCCGCCATGTTCTTCATTAGATTTCATTGTCAACGTTTTCAAGACTAAATTAAATACATGTAAGCAAACTGTAACAAACCTTTTAACTATCACTAACTTTGAACTTTGACACACGCTTTGAATGATAAAAAAAAAGTAGAAAACTTACTTACCTACACCACAGTTAAATTCAACCAATCCAAGAACAGCCAAATGCACGTGTTTCCATTGTTATATATCTCACTTCCATTCAAATTAGCAAACGATTAGGAAACGATTCTTACCTGAAAAAAAAGGAGTTTATTTTAATGTGAATGTAAGTGTGGAATTCCCTTCTCCTTGCACAGTATCCTATTATTTTTCTTATAAATACACATCAACACTACCTATATAAGCCAGTACTACAACAAGGCTGAATATATGGCTAATAAGAATGTGTTTTACTAGATATGTGTATAAGTTGACTGTTACGTAAGTTGAAATATTTTGCCATCCTATTGAAAAGTTCGTGCTAAGCGAGCAAAATATCGAAGTCGTGTTTATTATTATTTCTTTTGTTTTTAACCATAGCATACTATAGCGCTTTAGGCTTCATTAAGCTGATATTTTATTGAGCAGTGTGCTGTGTAGTTTGGCTTCATCAAATTTATATTTTATTGAGAACTCAGTGTGCTGTGCTGATATTTTATTGAGCACTCAATTAAGTGTGTTGTGTAGTTTGTCTTCACCAAACTGATGTTATATTGACCACTTAGTGTGTTGTGTAGTTTGGCATCATCAAACTGATATTTTATTGAGCAACTTGATGGTGTCCGCAATAAAGGAAGTATATACAGGGTGATTACAAAAGAAATACGACAGTTTGAAGAGTTTATTAAACGAAAACTATACAACTTACCAAGAAACTGTTTTCACAATCACGTTCTGCAACTCGTTAAGTTTCGCAGAGTGGTGCTAGTTTTCGAATGCGCATCACGTGAACGTCACGTGACTGGTTAACCAAGATGGCCGCTAATTATACAGAGAAGGCGTTTTGTGTGTTTGAGCAACAAAGAACTCATTATTTGGCCACCACGAAGCCCTGATCTAGCATGTGATTTTTTTTATGAAAGATATGTCAAAGTTAAAGGTTCCTCCCCTTCCAATCAACTTACAAGATCATAAGCAACGGATCACAGTTGCAATTGCTGTAATTAATGAGGATATGCTGAACTGTGATTTGCGATTATCGCATGGATTTATGCCGTGTAACTAAGGGAGCATCCGTGATTTCCTAGGCGAAACTTTATGAGTTACAGAATGTGACTGAAAACCATTTATCGATAAGTGCAGAATAGTTTTCGCTTAATAAACGCTTCAAACTGTCTATTTCTTGTGTAATCACCCTGTATAATAATAAATAAAATAAAAAACCTACAGACGGTTCAAATTAGATTTCCGGTTTAAAAAAAAAACCTAAACTTTTAGAGGTGCTGTCTTCTCCCTGCCCCAGCAACCTTTTGTGAAATTTACCGGCATTCAAAGCAGCAGACTTCCTGTACAACGGTCGCCGCCATCTTGTTGCCTCCGGCGTTGGCACTAATGAATTTCTTTTCAGCCGCATCAAGTTTACTCTTGGTACAAAGTCGCTAATTAGAATCTCCACTTCAACATCGTCCAATTAATTCCTTTTTAATTTACTTACAAAACCGTAGTTAAGAAGGAGAAGAAGAAAAAGAAGGGGGCAAGAGGCGGGGGCGAAAAGTAGGGCTTGTGTATCATTGTGACGCGCTTGTGGTATTCACTAGCTTTCCTTAAGAGGCTGAACACTGATTTTGAGAATATATACTGGATTACGTCGACAACAAAATGCTCATCAATGTAAAGTGGAGGACCGTTGGGGTATATTTAGGGGCTCCCCTCACCTTCCTCTTACTTCAACAGCACAGGTACTTTATGTGTTCACAGTAAGTTTTTTTTTTTGGGAGGGGGGCGGAGGGGGTGGGGTTATAAGCAATGTGGGGGGGGGGATTTAATTTTAATAGCGTGGATGGATGGATAGCTCCATTAGCGCCAATAATGACCTAGCGTAAGGGGGGGGATTGAGACTTAATGGCGCGACGACAGCAAGGCCATTAGCACCAACCTCAGTAATAGTGCAGTGGTCCGGGTTGCCACTGCGCCACACATAACAGAGGTGTTAAACAAACCCCAAATCTAGATCTTATCATGGGCGTAGGTCAAACCGATGGTAGGCTTCTTACGGATAGTTTTGTAAAAAAATAATATTTTTGTCTAAAAAGAGTTTACATGGATATCTACAATGGTACTATTTTAAAGTTCCCTACATATTGGATTTTTTAAACGGTCCCAATGCGTACGTCCGTAGTCAGTGGGTGGATTGTTAGGAAATACGAGTACACCATAACACAACGGAGAAAATCGTAAAACACCTAGTAACGACTTATTGCTACGGGAAGTGAACCGCTGCGCGCGTCTAGGTTCTTCGGCCGCTGCTTTACTCAAGGTCGCTGTTCGGCTGGGCCAAAGAACGAAAAATACTTAACAGGACAAGTAGCGCCAATAAGCTTCTTTCCGTCTTACAAAAGTTACTTCAGGGTTCAGGCAAAAGGCAAACAAAGGAGGCGGCCATTCTGGAGGAAGTGACGTCACAAACCGGAATCGTACAAGAGGAATCGTAGCTGGTGATTTTAAACAAAACGCAAAATGAGTGTGCCAACATTTTGTAAATAATGCCTGCCAGGTACTTATGCGACCAGGCGAGGCCCAACAAACCACTGCACCACTGCCCGGACCAATGTACTGTGACTGAGGTTGGCGCTAATGATCTATCTGTTGACGCACCATTAAGCCTCAATTCCCCCTCCCAAACAAACCAACCATTACTCCTAATAACGTATTGGATTTCTCCATCTAAATTGCCTATCTTATTGTCGTGGGGCAAATACCCCAGTTTGAGTTCGTGGTCCCTAAAAAACAAACACAAAAAATAACACCACAAGCATCAATCACAGCAAGCTAAGTGCGTCTAAAAAAGGCTACTAGTGGATTGATTAAAAAATTGAAATTAATTTAAAAAAAACTTTTTACAGCTTGCTTTTTTTACTAAGGTAAATGCTTTTTTCGTTGTTTTGTTATCATTTTATTGTTGCTATTTTGACAATAGTGGCTACCAATTGTAAACAGAGCAGTTTTTTTAAACTCCCTTGTGTGCATTTCCACCAACCGCATCTTTGAGATGTGCTGCACTCTGGCAGTTTGGGCTAGTTTGGCGGTACAGGGTTTCTGAGGTCACACCATGGCACGAAAGCAACCATTCACTGCGACTCACACCGCCGACACGCGTACTGAACCATCTTCACTAGTGTTGTTAATCTTTTATCTGGTTGATACATCTACACCTCTCACACGAAGGTCATCTCACCCAGTCACTACCTGGGCCAGCCAATACTCACAGCCTACGATGATGACGAAGCTTTACTGGGCTTCACTGTGGCTGCTGCCCGCCTTATGTCGTTGCTGCAGGTCCAGTTGGTTTGTAATGACGCAATAAAGTGCATGATGTTACGAGCATTATTAAGCGCTGTATTAAATTATACAATAGTAACTGAGAGTACGCACACTCGCTATTGTTGTAAAGTTCAAGCTTCTTGTCTGCCGCGATAGGGGGTTCAATTCAAGCGATTTTCTTTTTTTTTTCTTACGGCGTGTGTTGGTGCATGGGCATGTTGATGCGTAGTGTTCCTGGAGCCGATGTCCGTGCCACTAATGCTCCATGAAAAACACAACCAACGTACGGCGACTGCTTTACGCCCACATCGTCACATTTTAGGAATAACTTCTTAGTCATTGCATGACTTTCAGGCGAGCATACGATCCTAACGTGTGAACCACCTTTATGATCGAGATAACATTTCCAAGATGTATGATTCACTAAAATTTCTTCTGCTAGACTTCGGCTGTGGACTTCATTCATGGGAGGCAACATTAACAAGAGTTTTCACGCCACTTCCGTTTCCGTTTCCGTAACAGACTTTGGTACCTCACTATTGTCGAATTCACCAATTTAACTGCGAAACGCAACTCATGGACCTGCGTACCCTCGAAATCATTGCAAATTAGCGTCCAACGATAAAACGAACGATTAAAATAAACAATCTCAAAAAGATTAACGCAGTAAGTTCCGCCAGTTAGTTACCCAAATAACATTCCCTCTAACTCCTCTGCCTCCATCCTTAACCCCTACACCCACCCACCCCACTCGCCTCCTCACCCCTCCGTCGCTCTGCATGTTTCTGGTTACTTCCTGGTTTCTGGCCGTCAATAAAATTAACGCCGAGATCACTTCTCCCATACCTCATGCTTTCTGGGACTTTTGCCAGCTTTTTCGTCCACATTCTTTTCCTCCTTGTAAATTGACGTTGTGATTAATAGCGATTTTCCTCTCAATTCTGGCGTCAAGTTGGTCGGCGTTAAGTGGGGGGTCCTTATTTAGGCCCTGGGGTTACGACTACGCCAAAGCTGGAATGCATCCATCTATAGTGTTGACAGAGGCAAGCGAAATTACTCTACTCGCCTATATGCCTTCCAGCCAGCTAGCTAGTAACTAGCACCAATATTCCTTGCAGCCCCCAACCCCCCCCCCCTCCATTCCTTTATTGCAGTTGAACCTGAATGAGTAAATGGTCTCTTATAGACCTGTTCGATACTTTCCGCTCGTGTTCATATTTGTGTTTCCTCCACTCTGTTCTCCCCTCCAGTGCCTTTCGTCCTTAATTGCTATTGAACGATGCCGAGTCGACAATCAGAGTCAAGTGTTGTAGTCATCATGAGTTAAGAGAGTCTTCGAGGATTATTACTGTCTGCTTTTACAGCTCTCACTTGACTGCCGTGTATTTTTCATAATGAAAATTTTAAACCCTACATTTTAAGCTTGAAAAGTTGGATTTGAGTATAGACATCCAAAACTGAGAATAGTTAGTTTTACTTGCCCTTTAAAATAACTGTTGTCCTACCGCTCCGAAACTGGGAATATTTAGTTTTGATTACCATTCAAATAACTGTTTCCTACTGCTCCGAAACTAAGATTATTTAGTTTTGATTACCCTTTGAATAACTGCTGTGCTACTGCTCCGAACTGAGAATATTTAGTTTTAATTACACTTTAAATAACTGTTGTGGTTTTCTTACGACACCTACGCTATATAGTTCCTGCGATACATTTCGCTATTGCAGTACCTTTCGTCCATATGTTATTAAATCATTCAGACCCTATAAGTCAACAGTCAAGGCAAGATATAACGAGTACAGTTAGTCTTTATTAAAATTGCTACCACATTCTGCAACACTCGTGTAGATTGCACGTCCATTTTCCAAAATCAAAATTCGATACCCTTCATTCTCTATAATGGAAATCTTGAGCGTCGGTTTGCTCAGAGAATAACTGAGAACGTTTAGGTTTTAACTCTCCTCATTGGGGTACACATTCTACACTACAGTTTCCTACTCCTGGGTCTTCTAACTCTAACAGTTATTGAACGAATGCTGCATCAGTTATGATTCGAAATCAAACTCAAGAGTTGTAGTAAACAAGGTTAGTGCAGTTCTTTTAAAACACTTCTTCGGGTTACTATTTATGTGGGTAAAATAAGTATAATTGCCTAACAGTTATTTTAGCTTGACTTGTAAAGTGTACGGAATTCAAAATTCAAAAAAAGCTAATTTTAAATAAGGTTTATAAAAATGTTAGGCTCTGTTGGGTGTTGAAATTAAGCACTGCTTACGACGTCTCTGGTCCTAGCAGAGCGGGATTTTTCTAAAAAATTGAATTGCAGTACCTGTCATAAATATTAAGTTGAAGAATCCAGGCCGACATGGATGTCTAGCAACTTATTAGATTAATTACTGCGAATTTTCGGACATCACTGATGCCTCATCAGGCGAACCCAACACTAAATGTACAAAAATTGAAATTACGATGTCGAACAGACACACGGAACAAGCGGTGGCTAAGTGGTACAAACCTAAAACAGTCAAGCAACACAAGTGGCGGCGGCCATTTGCAATGTTAGCAGAGAGGATAATGGGAGAATTAAATCTCACAAAATTCTTTTTTAGTTTCCAACCAAACGTTCACGACAGGGTAATTCGAGACAATATTTAAACAACGAGTGTTGTTAGCAGCAATGGTGCGACTTTGCAGCTAAAGCATAATCAAATTGTTAGTTTCAATATGCACCACTGATCCGTGTTTAAAATCTGGATAGTGCCCAGTATCCAAAAAGTGTCTAGCAAGAGCATTGCTTCGTTTCTTAGTTTTAACATCATCAAAATGTTGGCTATATTGAAGAAATACCCTGTTATGGACATGCGGTTGGACACCAAAAAAAAATTTAAAAAAGATTTTGTGAGATTTAATTTTCCCACGATCCTCTCTGCTAACCTTGCAAATGGCCGCCACCACTTGTATTGCTTGACTGTTTTACGATAGTACCGCTTAGCTAACTGTTGTACTGTGTGTTTGTTCAACATTGTGATTTCAATTTTTGTGTTTTTAGTGTTGTGCTCGCCAGATGAAGAACCATTGCTAGGCATCCATGTTAGCCTGGATTCTTCAATTTAATCTTCATTGTCTTGCACTTTGTTCTTCAATCTGTCATAAATAATACTCTTTAGTGGTTATCAAGAGCCACCTATCTGCATCATCGAAGAAGGACGGCCTATCTAAACGGGATTTTTCTATCAAGTGCAGAAATCAGCGCAGCAGTCCTTTTCATAAATAACACCCTTTAGTGATTCCATTGTAGTCATAAAGACCTTAGGGCCTTAGGGCTTCGGGCAGATGACCAGGAGTGGTTAACGCTCGTTACACCCTTTGAAACCCCCCCGGTTTGGAATTATACATAGTCATAGAAAAGTGGTCTGTCTAAGAGGGATTTTTCTGTGAAATGATGGGATTAGAGCATCAGTCCCCATTAACAACTAACATCCTTAAGTAGTTCTATAGTTTGTTCCACATTATGTTTTCAGAAAACTGACTGTATGATGCCATATTTCCTTGCACTATGAATGCAAAAACTTGTGAATATCACACATGTACAGCCTACACAGTTACTGTTACAGTCTACGAGTGGGATATTTACATGTTTTTTTGTACTCATAGCGGCAGGAAACGTGGTGTATTTCAGTCAGTTTTCTGAAAGCATAATGTGGAACAAACTATAGCGTAGTTATCAAGAGGACA
>JAHWFP010175089.1:807-16521 GCA_023313725.1 Lithobius niger
TATTCATTCATGCAACAATGCGACGAGACTATTTTAAAGGAAGCTAAAATCCATTTGTTTTTATTGCGTGTTATCTTAGGATTTCAATTCGACGATCAAATGTTATTATTTAATTTAGTTACGTCCAAGAAGTCTATCAGCTATAAGGAAGTAACGATGTTTTCATTTGCCATGTTCTTTAACTAACTTCTCACACTGAATCTAACTTTGTATAGCGTGGTCGTCTCCATCTGGTACCGTTGCGAAGTTGAAAAAAGCGACGGACGAACGGGAAAAGTCGTTGCAATAGTCTTGTCAGCCGGTACGGCTGTACAGAAGACTAAAATGAAGCCGAAAGTCAATACTAAAGACTGACGTTTGAAGAATGTATGATACATTATTCTTCTAAGCAAAGAAAACACAAGTGCCTACACTCGGGGGGGGGTTAGGCTTTCTGTTAACTAGCAGGGTGTTTATTATCATTTATTGTTTATTATTTGCTTGCATTAATTTGTTGTGTGGGTGTCATGATACGAGTTGCTGCCCTTCCTTGTAGATGTATTCGTGGCCATCAGGTCACCAATAAAACGGTTGGACAGCTTCTAAGCCTGTATCGAGGGTTCTGGCCTAGCATCTCAGTTAGTAGAGTGTCCAGCTAGTAACTGGATGGTCCTGGGTTCAAACTCAAATCAGGATAGAGATTTATTCATATTTTCTCTGGTTATGGATCTTGTATTCGTAGAAATCCAGTATTTCGTGATGATTGTCTGCTTCGTTGAAAAATTAAGTAACCAACTAAAAAATTCGTAAACCCCCCATTGTAATACGAATGGTCGATTTTAACGATAACGGATTATAGGGTTTCAGTTTATGATAATACAATTTGGCACACTTCACTGTTCCATTTATATTAAAAACTTTTATGAGCATAACGAGTAATACAGTGGATTTAAATTTACATTTTTTTTCTCAATGGGTCGTGAATATTCTGGTCTTTTCAAACAATGTTTATGATCAAACTCGTTTAATAAGTGCTGGAAAGTGTTAAAACTTTGTGCGATTACCGCGTTCGAAGAAAGCGAGTTCCATTGGTTTACTAACCTCACCATAAATCATGACCTACACATCTCTAGTCGTGCTTCCGGTTTGTTTATATAATGTGCTCGCGTGTATGTCTCGTCGTGGACAGTTCGAAAAGAGGGATATCAGTGCTGAGGACACGTCTTAAAATCTTGAAAGTAAGGTTTAGACCCGCCTTCAAGAGTCGTAATTCCAAGGAATCCAGGTTCAATTACTGGAGGTAGGTTTCCTAATCGAAATTTTTCATCCCGGATAAACACTTCATAAACCGATGTTGGACTGACTCTACATGGTCAATGTCTTGTAAAAGGTTTGGGAACCAAACCTGGCTAGCGTATTCCAATAGTGGGTGTAGTTTCCAAGGCTTAACATGGCTATGTTGCCTTACGTTGAAAGTAGAACTTTGTAGATAATTGTCACGAATTAAAACCTTAAACGCAATATTACATTTTAATATGAGAGGTTAACTTTAAAGCTACCTAGTTTATACAATGTTACGATATATTAAAAGAAGTAGCTTTAAAGATTGGTGGTAAGGATTCAAAGCCTTAGCACGATCTCTTTGTAATATCTGAAACCTAGATACGCGAATCACAAAGCGAAACGAAGGAAAAATCAATTTATTCGAGTTGGCTGAAACTTTCATCGTCCTAATAGGTTGGCTACACCCGAACAGTTTCCCAGCATGATCGTCGTCTTTTCTCTTACAACCGTCCGATTCTGCAGTCGGCAGCCAAATTATTCGCAGATCACCAACAGATGGCGTCCTGATTGTGATGCAATCTTCGTTTCAGATCGCTAAGGACGGTTCGGTAATTATTATTTTTCCAAGAAAAACGTGCCCGGAATAAAATCCAGTCCTCCGCTAGAAACGACGGGTTTTTGAGTTAGCCCCCGAAAAGTGCGAGCTTCCTCCCTCCTGGCCTAGCCTTAATGCTAAAAACGTTATAAATGTGTTAGACGAAAGAAGGAAACCTTATGCGTCGTTGTTTCGGGAAAATTTTAATTAATTTCTAACAATTTTTTTTTGGCCAAAATAAATTAAAACGCGAGCTGTATCCTAAGGCTTTCTCTGTATTGACAGCTCGAGTAATACAAGAGATGATTAAAAATCATTTTGTGGAAATGACATTAGTTGAATTTCAGTTTGTCAATAATATTTAAGAAATCGCCCACAGACTATTTCGACGTGCCACTGGCTTCTTTACTCTTTTTAAGTCGATGTGCTTTTACGGAGGATTGCTCGTGTCCACATTAATGAGAAATTGTGCCGTTAATGTTAACTTTTATGTTATCATGCATTAAGTTTACAAGCGCACGTATTAAGTATACGTTCGCAAAACAGAGGGGAGAGTTTTCGTGTTGAAGTATACGAACATAAAATTGAAGTGAGTTCTTTTTTAATAGCACGTTACCTTTTGCGGCTTCACCGAAACAGCATTCATCAGTGGAACCCAAAACTTGCGTTAATCATAAATTTACAAGTTATCATCTAGCACGTGGGTGTTACAAAATTTAAAACAAACCATTTTAAAATAATATTTCTTGTAATTCTGTAAGATTCCACGCATACCTGCAGAATTATACTAAGTTCCGCCCTGCAGTTTCTTCTTTTTTTTTGCAAAACCTGTTTTATAAATAATAAACCCACTGTAGCTCATACTTAGTAGCTTCTGATACTAAGAATAGCGTCTATATTTAACGAAAATCTTACTTATTGTGTTTTATAAAACGGACCCTTGATGAACGGGACTGTTCACTTTTTTTTAGGTACGACCTGCACTAAACTTTTAAAAACGACATTAACGCTGTGCTGAAGCTATTGCAGATGACTCAGGTCATGTTGGTTTCTGGTTATGCCAAACACAGGTCTGTGATCAACGATATTACATTACAATGTGCTTCAAGGAGGAATACTTTGCCACCATTTAAATAATGTTTGGTCTTGTAAGTGAAATCACAGCCACCAAAAACAAAATAACAATGACTAGGGAAATGTCTATTCGGCCTGGTGCGTATACTGAATATATAACGCAAATTGGATTATAGGCTAATTATTTTTCTCCGCTCGTTTCAGTTAATTTTTGAATGATTGTATAAAATGATACGTGCAGGTAAAGACCAATTGTCAGTAATGTCACATTTATGTCAACTTGATGGTAATTCGTCTTTACCAGCCACGCATTATTATTACAGTGACGTAAAATTATGGCTGACGGTACTTGCAACAGCTCCACCATAATTTTATCGTATATAATTCATAGATCTTAAAACATCAAAAGAGAAATTACCATTTGCGCTAGCATTTAACGTGACATGGTTAAATGCTAGAATACATTGCACCAGTTAAGCGCTTATGAAACAGCCTGTAGTGCACCTTGTAGTTATGATATCATCTGCCTTAGCCTAGTTTTAAGTACATCATTATCATCATTGAGCCGTTGTTTGTTGTAAAATTATGACGCTTTGGCTAAACGTTTTGCTTGGAATCGGTATTGTGCCTGTATATAGAAATTCAAACTCTGTGTTATTTTCAGCACATTCGACTCTTCTAAATGATTCTAAAGAAAATTTTGCGAGGTTTTACGTTAACATAACTCATTCACACTAGTACTGGATGTAACGGGTCAGAGCGGGTTTATGCAGTGACAATTTTCTCAGTAGCTCATACTTGGTTAATACTAAATTTTCAGGCTGCTTCTCGCCTTTACCGGAGAATGCGGCTTTCGAGTTGTTTATACGTAGTCACCATGGCAACAATGCGGATGCTGATCTTCTCCTCGTTCCTCACGATACGACGTACAATGCGTGCAACATGACAGAGTCGATTTATGACAAATAGTAAACAATTTTTAATGCAGTACAAGACGACGTACTGATTCTGAATGCCGGCGTTCGATGGTTTGTCTGCCATTCGATAACCCCGAAATGGACGCCATGTTGGATTTTGAATTCTCGCTGCACGAGCAGCTATTTATTCTACCGTCGTCTGATCACTGCTAGAAGCTGTTCTTTGAGTGAGAATAGCAAAATTCGGAAATAGCGTGAATTAACAACAATGTTGTATGCAATGTTTAAAATTACTTTTGCACTTTGTTCTTTATCTGTGTTGTTATGTATGATACATTTAATTTGTTACCTATTGCCGCATTCATTTAGTAGAAATGGGAAACTAATCTTACATTATAAACCAAAGTCTCAAAGTAGAAATGAAGCAACCGCAACGACCCCCGGAAGGGGAACAATGAAAACGTGCGAGTGTGTCAATTCTTTGGCATGAAGTTGAAACTGGGACGTTGTTGCCCTGAAAAGAAGTTGAAATTGGCACATTGTTGCCTCGACTAACAATTTGCTCTAACAATTATCCTTCTAACTAAACACCGTGGTAATCTGAAGGGCAAGTATTACCTGACGTCATGCACACTTCTTTTTCACACGGTACGCATCGCTTAAGCCACAGCGAAAGACTGGGAGGGGGGGGGGGAAGTGAGCTGTTACCATTAAGCATACGATTACGCATTAACTGAACCTAGAAAAGAACAAACAAACAAGCACGGGAGCCGGGAGTCGGGTACGTGTTCAACTACGTATAGCAAATAGGAGAAAGGGAAGGAAACCAAGAGGAGAGGGAGAGGACGGGGTAAATGGAGGAGGGGAGAGAGAAGGGAGAGGATTCGCGGAAAGGGGGAGTGTAACACACACAAAAATCGACTGCTGCAGTGAACGATCAGGCAGCACCTACTGGGAAACAACCACGGGTCAAACAAATCCCCGGGCGAAGCCAGGTACGATGCTAGTCATAAATAAATAACGGTTGACTAGCAAATAGCGTTAGGCGAGCGATAATGTCTCGTTGCATAAACGCATCCTCACTTCTAGTGTGCTATAAGGCAATACCTTAGTCATTAGGTGACAGAGTAGCAAACATACATACGCACAAATTCAGGATATCACGGACGAAAGTTAATATGCAGTCTACACGACTTTTCGTTGCGAAAGAGCTGAAGCTTTTGTTTCTAATATCGACGGCGAGAAGTTTCCTGCCATGTTCGCAATGGGTTAGAGCGGTGCGGTTCGCAATCCATCCAACACTCTTGAATGTTAAAAGCCCATTGAAATATTAACGACACCAAACGGAAAAGCATGCGGCGATGTTAGCCTACTGGCTGAATGAGAAAGCCCCACGTTCACATCTCAACACCAATAAATGCACGGCGAAACTCATTCGAAAGCACGTATGTGGTATTAAAGGGTAGGACAATGGCAATGAGATACTCTAAATCTCCCTTTGTTACACTTGTCCGATGAGAGCTCTTTCTCTCTATTCAATGCTCTCAAATGTTCCAAATTGCAACTGTTCCAATACAAGCTGCCAGTTTGCGTTATAAGTGGAAGTGTGAGTCGTGTTATAAATAAATAATAGCCTGTACGTTTGAATTAAATAATGATGAACCAACAAGGATTATTTAAAACGTGACGTTGTTTAATGTTCCAGTGAAAGTCGTTTCGAAATTTCACAAAGAGATTCTCCATACGTTTATCTGGAGGCTGTACTTTTTAATCTGGAGACATAGTGCTTGAGAAAATGTTTGTTCGGGTTATAACTCCCAGCCACGTGGTCAGAAGTACTTTTATGTACCATGTAGTTAGGACAGTGCCAGATTCAATCGTGTAATCCTCTTGGGTTAGATGCCACCAGATTGACTACCGGTCTGCGCTTTGGTCACCTTTCTCAGGTTCCAACAGAACAACACGGAAGTGCTGGTAGTTGGGAATGGGCTTGGTGATGCTGCAGCGAAAGGGGCACTTTCCGGTCCTCTCGATAAGGATCTTTGCCTTGCTCCCTCGGACGCAGCGTGTGAAATTGTACGCTGCTTGGCAAGCCTTGTGGGACAAACAAGACGGGAATAAGATGCGGGTTGTTAAAGACACTGTCCAGGATAATAGCACTTGGCTTGTCGCCATAGTGACCAGGAAGAGGTGGTGTTAGCCCGTTTGCGGATTGGTCACACCAACCATACTCACTGCTTCTATTTCGGGGGGGGGGGTTCCCCTCCTCAATGTCATTGGTGTCGCCGGCCACTCGCAGTCCGTCACGTACTTGTTGATTGTCACCATCTTCATAGTGTTCATTGCAGTTTCCACCTTCCACGAGATATACCGCATTTATCAGGTGCCAACTCTGTTCTGCTGTCCGGGGTTGATCAATTTTTGCTGGAGGTATCTACGATATGATCTAGATTTGGAGTTTGGTGAACATCACTGTAATGTGTGGCGCCGTGGCAACCCGGACCACTGTACTGTGACTGAGGTTGACGCTAATGACATAGCTTTTGACGCGACATAAAGTCTCACCCGCTGCTTTCCTCTTGAGTCCATAAAAATAAATGGTTAATGAAATTTAATTAATGCTACGAAGCAGAAAAAGTAAGAAACATTTACAGTCTGTATCACTAATAGCATAACCTGCAGTTAAATAGTTGCATTTGTTTCTCATTTAGTTATATATTGAAGCTGGCAATATTTCAAAGTAACGATCTCTGCATATGTCACGCTGTAAACGTAAATTTGCACATTCAACCGATTTAAAACGTGAAATCATGAAATAGAGGATATAAAATGTAGGCTCAAGTTGTATTCCTTAGTTCCTTAGGCATACAGTTCCATAACATTGCGTCACATTGCGCAAGAGGGGGAGGGCCGGTACTCGCAGTATAAAACGCGGTTCGCAGTATAGGCGCCTTAGCTAAGTCACTTCCTCCGAAGCCATGAACAGTTTATTAATGTTTAAAGTTTGATACAACTACATAAATATCTAAACAAGTGCTTCATTAACCATTTACATTTCAAGAAGGTAATTAATTGTTCTCGTATGGGGGTGGATTTGTATTTGGGTATGTTAACGTTAATTAACGTTCATTAAAAATGTTTGTGAAATCAGTTGTTTGACTGATAACAAAGTACAGGTGAAAACAATCCGAATTGTAAGTGTTAATTATTGTCGAAACTCGCTATAAATTTGTAAATTTGTATTCTTGGCTTCCTGATTCAAACTTCGTAAGCATAGTAACAGTAAACGTTAGGGTCGATTTCCTTTCACTGGCGATAGCAGTGATAAACTTGATATTTTAGTCATGTTGAGCCTATTACGGATTGCGGTACGTGAAATGACTCACTCGTCCAATACTGGGAGCAACATAACTGCTTCATTCTACTAAAAAAAAATTAAACAGGTTAGAAAGCCTAATGGTTGGGATGCATCCGTAATTTATTTAAAATAAGATAATAGTACAGAGGATGTATTGGTACATGGCGGCCTTACGGCGCCGTGAGATCGGCACGTTACACTTAATTTTTTCTTGTTTCACTGAGGTTTAAAGGTTTAGTACATTTTGGATGGAGCCTTAGGCTGCATTATGCGCCTTTCGGTTTCGTTTCTTCAACACTAAAATTATGTTGAATTATATGATTGTGATAGAAATACTTTCCAACTTGTAAAACTGTTTAGATTCGTTGTATTATCCGTTTTAATGGTTGAATCCATTGAGTTTTTAAACTAGAAAGCCAAATTTACCCGTGTTCGCCAGCTTTGCGCACTCTAAACAGAGTGCATTATTCTAGACGATAGAGGTGTCCTTCCAATGGTGGCAACCATTTTTACTCTATAATAAGCGTATATCTGCATCCTGAAACTCACTTAACCAAAAAGAAGAATTATGCATCTTGGCTGGGGATCAAAACACCGAGACCCACCCACTCTCCCCTCTAATTCCTCACTCCCATAATTGTGATTTATTTCGGGGAAGAGAGAAAACATTGTTGCAAATGTAATTGTTCGCCGCCCAAACAAAGTGTTTTGCTTCCCAAGGGGTCGAGTCTCTCACTAATGAGGGGGATTCGTTTTAATTTTTTTTCCTGGTGCGTACCAAGAAGTCATAAATTTCGGTGCCCCATAAATGGCGTGGGCTACTTAAAGCAGAAAGGCTGGAAAAGGGACGATCTGTCTGGATTAGGCAACAGTGATGGGTGATGGGGGGTGAATAAGTGGATTTTTCGTTTCGATCGTTCATAACTCACCTGGTCATCATCGCTTTTGTGCCGGGATAATTATCCCTGGAATTGGCGTGTAATAAATTATATAGCAACTAATGAGAGAGTATGATCGCTATAGTTTTCGCTAAGATGGCAGATTCTGTCAGGCGTTGGGGCAGTTTTTTTCAGTTTGGTGTTGTTTTGGCTTGAACTGAAAAAAGCAACAGTACAAATACCGTATGGGAAACAAACGGATTATAAGTCGTTAATTTTCAGGCTGTATGAGAAAGGATCATCCTCGATGGAAAGGAATGTTTGATTGGTAAATACGTATTTCAGGTGCAGAGTTGACTTGTTTCCAACGAGGGTGATAAAATATTATTAAACAAGCTTTAAAGAACTGCATGTCTCACCTTTAAGCAATCCCTCCATCCGAACATACGTGATTATGGGAGGTACGTATGCCCATTACTGCTTGCAAGCAGCCTTCATGTAAAGATATATTACTGTTAATTACTATCAAAGTAGAAGCCCATACCATTCGTACAAATTTAGCTCCAAAGTGACAGCATCAGTTTGGACTGCTCTTGGTGTTGGTTTTGCATTGAGGCCTGAAAAACGCTTTTTTTTTAGGGGGGGAGGGGGATGAGACTTAATGGCGCGCCGACAGCCAGGTCATTAGAGCCAACCTCAGTCACAGTGCAGTGGTCTGGGTTGCCACTGCGCCACTCATTACATAGGTGTTAAACAAACCCCAGATCTAGACCTGATCAGAGATCTGTACGTCCTGCAAAAATTAAAAAAACCCAGACAGGAGGAAGAACTTATCTCCTAATTGATGCGTTATGTCTCGTGGAAGATGGAAAAATAATTACAGAAATGGCAACGAACACCATCAAATTTGAAATATGGATGTGTTTACAGCTTAGTTTTACATAACCACAGGTAATTTTCAAGGGTTTGAAGCGTAGTCTTTTGTTTTGAAGTGTGATTTGTAATAGGGATTCTATGTCTAAAGTATCAGTCCGTGAAGTTGACTTTTTATATCACAACTTCAAAGGGATAAATACCTTACTGGGAATCATTACAAGTTTTATTTCGAGAGTTTCACCTTCTTATTTTTATTTTGTATGTTTTTGCAGTTCATTGTTGCCAGTGATTGGCGTCAAATTATTATTACAATATAGTAAAGACAACCAACCACAATTTTCGTGTATAGCTCAACAAATAATAATAATGATGCAGGTAATTATGTACACAGCAACGACTCGTTTAATTGCACGAAAATTAAACCAATGGTTAATTAGTATGATTTATGTGTTCGTTGAAGGGCATCATGACCTAAAGACCGAAGTTATACTTTTAGATTTGTAGAGTTAATTGCAACGGTAATTCAATACTTCGCGTTGTAACATCAAGCAAATTTTAGTTTAACCATCTACGTTTGATATTGTGTTCAGTATGTAGATGATTCACCAAGCAGAGTGACAGGTTTATTTCCAGGGAAATGATAACAAAGAGCAAATTATGTCAATTAGTTATCGAGAAAAGATCTATTGTATCTGGTGGAGAAGAGGGTTGCCAATCATAACCGCCCAGTCATTGCCAAGCCGAATACGGCCGCAACCAATCCTATTACAGCAATTATCGGTTCGACAGGTCGATTCGAGCGGGTGATTTGCAATGACTATTTTCATGGTAGGAGGAATTTGGTGGTTATATCTAGCAGGCTATCGGACGAGGGACTTCAGCATTTACTGTTGTTCGCAACCAACTATAACAATTTTAATTTGCATGCGGTTTAGGGTCTGATATGGGTGACGTGTTATCAAGCTTAAAGGTTGTATCGAGCTGGAGCCTTTGCTTTGCCATGGTGGAAAGTAATATATCTCTCTCTCGTGCACTCCCTCTCTCACTCTGTCTTTCTGTCTCGCTCTTTCTACCTCTCTCTCTCTCTCTCTCTCTCTCGCTCTTCATGACGTTATTACGACATGCATAGGATGTCCCTAACATGTCCTACAAATGTGCTCAGGACAGCCTGTGTATGTTGTGTAGGCTGTTTGTAAGAGGTCCTACGGATGTCCCAAATATATCCTACAAGTGTCCTAGTAGGATATATTTAGGACGTCCTCAAGATACATATAGGGGGGACATCGGTATGTCAGTAGGACGACCTAGGAATGGCTTCATGATATTATTAGGACATCCGTAGGATGTCTTCTTTTCCTTGTCTTGAAGATTTCCTACAAATGCGCTCAGGACAGCCTGTATATGTTGTGTAGGCTGTTTGTAAGAGGTCCTAAGGATGGCCCAAATATATCCTATTTAGGACGTCCTCAGGATGCATATGGGGGGGGGGGGCATCGGTATGTCAGTAGGACGACCTAGGAATGGCTTCATGACATTATTAGGGCATCCGTAGGATGTCCTTTTTTCTTTGTCCTGAAAAGATTTCCTACAGATGTACTTAGGATGTCATTGTGTTATATGGGATGTTAACCTCTGTGCACACCGTAATGTCATTCTAAGCACACCAATGCAACAAAACACACGGAGGAAGTTAGCAAAGCTGGAATTTTGTATCGAGAACAGATTGAAAAAAAATCAGGCACAGTTGGAGGCTTACACGATAGTCGTGAATAAAACAGCAGCCATGAAAACAATTAAGAACTTTCCAGTGATGGAGAGATAGGACATGTTTTTTTTCTTTCTAAATTTACCGGTAAATGCTTTGTAAATATGCCACAGATGACAGAGCTTAGAAGCCTGCAAATTGCGGTAGCTCTCCTTTTTTTTTTTTTTTTTTTTTAACTTTTAGTGTTTTTATTGTCAGTATCTGCGTGGTTGTGCATGGCTGCATTTCATTATCATTAATGTCCGCTTTGTTTTGGGTGAACAAGGTCCACAATTGGCCGAAAATTAAATTGCATTGCATTTATAAGTGCTTGCCAGTCAGCAGGCACGTCAGATGGTGAGATACTTCCAAAATTAGCTTGTGAGTCTAGTAGACGTGTGACAATGGAGTGAGAAATGTGTTGCAAAGGGCCCCTTTGTCACACACTGTCTCTCACGCGCGCAGCTGTTCGAGTTAATGCGGCACCTAGTTTCATTGGTAAAAGAATTTTTGCGCTATTCACTGCCATTTGAAAATTCAGTAATTTGCAGTACAAGCTTATTCCTCCCTCTTCAGCCCACCCTAATTTGCACTCTCGTTCCCTCTTCGTCTATTGTTGACCCTTTCTCCATCTTATGTTTTTTTTTGCCCTTTCTTCTCCTGTGCTCTCACTCAGTTTTGCCCCACCTGTTCCCATACCGATTTCACGTATACACTTCGAGGCGTCTTCCACCGACCAAATGTTGAAGTGTGGTATGAACTATGTTTGGCTGTGATGAGATCACGTGTCTTTTAATTGTATATATGCTCACGTGTTTTACAATTAACCACTAAGGTAGTTGACAAAGGGAGGCGCTGCCAGACAGAATGTGAGAATGTCACTTTGGCACACGGCTAGGGGCCACTGACTTGTCCCAAGCCTCAAAAGACGTGGGGCATTTCAAAGGACAACTCCCGATGGAACTGCTGGAGTCTACCATGAAAATCACCCATGCCCACCCCTTGCCTGTCAATTCTCAAGTCTCATCCAAAAACCATGGGCCAAAAGGAGGACTGGACTGCACAGCACGCAGTCGCACAGCATACTGAATGACTAACTGCTACTGGCGAATTGCCAAAGGTTTCTCCGAGGCCTCAGTATACAGATAGACCAATGGGGATGTCCAAAAAGCCCCAGTTGCCAAACGCAGGCTATTGTGGTACACGTGGTCTGGCCACCTGGACCTCTAACATCTGGAGGGTCGAGTCTCTAGCAGAACCATAAGCCAAGCAAGCACAATCAAGATTGCTGCGGACAAGATTCGATAAAGCCACCGCATGACAGTGAGATCTGTATATCCCCATGAAGAGTCCAACAGAATCCGTAAGATGTCGAGTGCCCAGCAACCCTTCTCTTTTAGTTGTCGCACTGAGGAAGCCTAGACAACCTAGAATCGAACACCAGACTCACGAAAGTGTGTGAATGACCAAGGGTATTAGTCTTTGTTCCAAATGCAAGCAAGGATCTCAGTTCCATCGTCTCCCATCAGGCTATTATTTGTTTTTGGAAGAGCTTCTGGGAATGGATCAGGCTGTTGAATGGATCCTCAACCTTCTGGACTCGTTTTATCATTTTTCGTGATTGCATGAGTGCCCTGGAGTCCTTGGCATCGTACAACTCTATGAACCTCTTGACACACGAATATAAACTCTGCTTTCCTACTAGCATAGTCAACAGAAAACAACATTTTCTGCTGGATCCCGGGCCATGTTGGTGTGGTTGGAAATGAGCACGCAGATGTGGCAGCAAAAGGGGCCCTTTCTGGTTCTCTCGAACGTGATCTCAGCCTTTTTCACTCGGACGCCTTTCCAACTAAGTGTCTGTAGTTGCATGCTACTTGGCAAGCTTGTGGGACAAACAAGATGGCAATAGGTTGCAGGCTATGAAAGGCACTGTTCAGGCAAGGCACTCGGCAGGTCACCGCAGTCACCGAAAAGAGGTGGTGTTGGACCATTTATGTATTGGTCACACCAACCTTACACAGTGCTTTCTTTTGTGGGAGGATACCCATCTGGATTGGTGTCACCGCCTACTTACGGTCTACCATGTGCTTATAGGTAGTCACTATCTTCAAGGTGTTCACTGTCATTTCCTTTTTTCATGCAACTTAATGCATCAATAATTGTCAATTAGTCCGTCATTCTGTCCGGGATTTTAAGATTTTTTCAGGAGGTACAGATGTGTGATACGATCTAGATTTTGAGCTTTTTTAACTGCTCTGTAATGTGTGGTGTAGTGGCAACCCAGACTACTGCACTGTGACTGAGGTTGGTTCTAATGATGAATGTGTCGATGGGCCATAAAGCCTCAAACCCCCCCCCCCCACTCGCAGTATTTAAATCGAGCAAAAATTTCTTTGACCACAATTTCATGAGTTAAAGTTACTTTATGAATAGGCAATGCACAATTTCCCTAATTCTGCAGGAGGCAGGAGTAACAAATTACACAACAACGTCACTGATAATAACAGAATTAGAATCGAGCAAAAATTCCTCTGCACATCACTGTGCAATAATGTATTCAAACTAATGTCCTTTACAAAGTGACAAAGCTCATTTGCCGCAGTTGAAAAGGAGGTGGAAGAAAGGGCAGTAACATCAAGAACATTATACGGCAACACCATAATAACAGCAGTACCTGAATCCAGCATACATTTCTTCACCCACCACTCTCGTAATTCAAACTAAAGTCACTAAAATTTAGGCAAAGCTCAGTTCCCCTAATTGTGCTGGAGGCGGGAGATAGAGCAGTAGCAGCAACCTCAACATTATACAGTACCACCCCTCTGTATCGAGCAAAAATGTCTCTGCTCACCACTGCACGATTCAGACTAAAGTTACTTTAAAAAATAGGCGAAGCTCAGTTCCCTTAATTGTATAGGAGACGGACGAAAGCGTAGTAACAGCAACAACATTATACAGCATCACCACTAATAATGGCTGTATCTGAAAGCCTGTAATTGCCATTCGTTATTTCCCAGTGGGGCCCCACACCCCTCGTTGAGGCGACGTTTAATGGCGCCACTACAATCGGCCTTGTTTGCCTAATGGAGCAGGAGAAATAAAACGGCGGTGGCCATAATCCTTCTTGTCTTCCGCTTTCTGGTCGGGATGCACGAGGAACCTTCGACCGAGCGAGCGACCAGCAAGGCTCTTATCATCATTCTGTTGCTAGTTCCATTCAAGTCCGGAAGAGAGGGTTCGCTGCCGTCGCTCCGCGCTGAGGAAATTCTGTCTTCCGCTGCTGATGGCATTGGGAGCACAATAGCTTTGGTCGAGTAGGGAGGGTGTGCCGTCACTACCATGCTACTAACCTTCTTCGCCTCATCATCATCAGGCGAATGATGGCTTCATTTTTATTCATGATACTGTGTGTTAGTGACAGTTATTGAGGCATGGTGGTGGAAAAACACGTCAGGGGAAAAAAAAGGGAGAGATTTTGTTAAAGATGTATTCATGATTTATAAATTCTGGAGTCTGTTGATAGTTTTGCGATGTGTATTTGTCCCTCTTCAACTTATTTCATGGAAATATCTACATTTCCAAACTTAATTTGATATGGAACCCAGTATCCTAGAATTGAGGTTAAGCCAAGGACAGTTCGGTTAAACGAGTGGTATACTGACGAAATAAACAAAAGAAAATATTTTGAGCTCTTTTTGGGGACCTGCAGGGTGGAGGTCGGGAGTTTATACTTGCGCATTGAGAAATTAAAGAACCCATTTCAAAATAAGAAGTGGTAAAGGAGATGCGTTGTTTTTCAAAACACTTCAAACGCGTGGTTTAAAACAGTCTTAACTGACTATGAAAGATCGCTTGTGAATATTTATTATTTTTATTTTGTAACCACAAACTAGGTTATTAAGTCAACCTGTAACGCATTATAAACAAAAGTAAATGTGCAAAATTTAGCAACAAAACCTCCATGGAAACTGAGAAAAATCTACTTAAAAAAATTTAACCCTAAAAACTAATACAACCTTACCTATAGAGCAGGGACACGACGTAGTATTATTGTGTATAACTCTATGCTGGAGCCTTACTGGGTTAGCTGCAAGGGGCACTTCAGAGAGAAACAGAAGGACGTCATACTGAAGCCGATGCTGTGAAGAGTGATTTCTTAGACCAAAAACGCACGATTTTTGTTGTTGGGGAAAACAACATTATTTTAAGCCTAAGAAATCCGCGCTTCCGTTTTTATGTAGTGCACCTTGTAGTTATGCCCTCCAAAACCCATACTGGTGCCAAGCTGGTGCCAATATGGCGGCAAATGTCACTGCTCTATAGGCATCACGATCGTTAAGTTAGTAATCCCCAATACTCGTGTGAATTGACACGGTTGTGAGAAAGTTTATTGTCTTTCTCTTGAGAGTAAAAAGTTGGAAACCAAACTCGGCTCGATAAGTGATACATAAAATCAGATGCAAACCTATTTCTGTAAAGGGCGAAGGGCGTCAGTGTGGCTTAGCGGTAGGGGGATTGAGGCTTAATGGCACGCCGACAAATAGGTCATGAGTCCCACCCTCAGTCACAGTGAAGTGGTCCGGGTTACCACATTACAGATACGTTAAACAAACCCCAAATGAAGGTCTTATCATTATCTATACCTCCCACAAAAATTAAAAAATCTCGGACAGGAGTACAGACTTATCGCCCAATTGACACGCTGTGTGTCGCCGAAGATGGAAACGGTGACGAACACCATCAAGATGGTGACAATCAACAAGCAAGTGACGGACCGGAAGTGGCGTCGACACCAATGTCATTCAGAAGGGATAACTTCCCCTTAAAATGAAGCAATGAATCAGGTTGGTGTGTAAGGTGACGTCCTTAGCGGTCGGACCTCGGCCTTTGTCTCAAAGGTCGTGGATTCAATTCCCGCTCAGGCAATTCGACATTAACTCCAGAGGCGGTTTACAAAATCGCTCCCGGGTTTGAGCAGAGAGTCGTACAGCAAACGTTTAGAAATT
>JAHWFP010175090.1:4148-21923 GCA_023313725.1 Lithobius niger
AAAAAAAATCACGCAGGAAAAGATCAATTTCATTCTCTTGCCCTTCCTTCCTTAACGCGTCTCGGCTGATTTAATTACCAGCCTCGCACGAGGAGGAGGGGAGGGGGGAACTAGCAGCATGGCACGAGAACTGAAACACCTCTAATTAATTCGCACCGTTTGGTTGTGGGTAAGGTGTAAGAAGAGGCTGGTGGTTGGATGCTCTTGATGACGTTAAGTATAAACTTCGTCGTTAGGAGGACCCTTAGCCCTTGCGCTGCAAAAGCAATACAGTAATAATAATTAACTGAACAAAAAACGTTAGAGCTCGTATCCCCATAACTCACAGCTGTGAAAGCACACGAATAAAAACGGTTTAGAGTTCGCTCGAGCGCAAAGAACTACAATTTGAACTCCAATTCCACGGAATAATAATTGAGAAGTTTATTCCTAATTTCAAAGAAACGCAAACAAACGCGCTTTACGTCACTTACAACCTTTCTAATGAAAGCTAGTAAGTTGCACAATACATTATAAGAAGAGCCAGATGACTGGGTAACATTCCCAGGATGCAATCGGATAACAAATCGACTGCAACTTGGTGGCAGCCATTTTTGTTCTGATATCACTAATATGATTGGCTGAAACTGGGCCTTTGTTTCAGAAATATATACGTGAGTGTGTGTATGTATACAGTCTCCCACTGATAGTGTAGATGAAGGCAGACGGGCGGTCTATGTCCTGTGAAAGTTGTCATATAAATAGATAATAAATAAATAAATAATATAGAGATGATGCACGTGGCATCCACCCACCCAAATTCCCAAGCGGCAGATGATTAGTGGAAGAAGTCCCACCATTATAACACTTGTTTTTTGTCGCATGAGGGAGGAAACCGGAGTACCCGGAAGAAAAACCCTCATGTAACGGGCGGGAAACAACCAGAGGGAAAAACCCGTACGTATACGCTTCCCGTCACTAGGATCGAACCCTGGTCGGTAAGAAGCCAGAGATGTAAAGCTGGGACCAGGACTCCTATCGAATCTGACGACCCAGTGCTCGCAGCTACCCGTGCCCCCATATCCACCCAGAATCGTCCTATAACGAGCAAACTTGCACACACCCTCTTCTTTAACTTGTTTGTATGACTACTTTCTTAGGCTGATGATATGGCTCTGACATTGACATTTATGCAATCCGTCGTATTTGCAGATAATTGTATTCAATCCAAACGTAAAAAACTAAAGCAGTAGGCAATGCGCCAAGTTTGATGATTTTAAAATAGGATTAACCTTGCACCTTTACCCTAGTTGAATGATATCACTACTTTCGAAGTCCGAGACCGTTTTGGGCACTTTGTGGCTTCTCTTATACCAATTTTGATTTGGGGTGGATAGACATAACCTGAGCAAACCTGGCTTACACAAGTTCACTCTACAGAGCAAATTATTCGTCCTATAAACCTGGCTCGTTTTGGCGCATGTTGAAGTCAAAATTTCGATACTTAATATCTTCGCTATGTTTTCAATACATTCCACTCACACGGTATATAAACTTTGTTGGACTTGGTCAACATGTGTACCAACATTTATTAATATACGATTTGTCACATCGGATATCTGGACCTGAGCTGGAATCGTGATTTTCATTTTCTGGCTTCGACTTCTTGTTCTTTGGACACTTTTATACAGAACTCTTCACAGACTCAGCCATTTGTCCTAGTAAGCTGGTTCATAGCACATTTTACAGAGAAACTTGCGATGTGTCTTTTTTTTTAACATTTCATTTCAATTGGTTGTGTCATTCTGGAGTTTGGGGCTCTGAACGATCAGTTTTATTGTTTATATGGTTGTAAACAATGTTCGATTGCCAACAATGCCGTTCAGGTAACGTTTTTGGAAGCGTATACGTGACACTTTCTACCAGCTAAACCATTTCTTCAGGCAATGACTATCGATCCAAAACCAAAACTGGTATACGAGAAGCCGCCAAGTTTCAAAAAGGTGTCGGCCGCTGAATGTAGTGATATCACGTAACCAGGCAAAGGCCGCCAAGGTTGGGCTTATTAAACAGCAAAACTGGCACTTTTCTCTCTTGTAATTTTTTGTATGTTAGAATTGATTATAATGATTTGCAGAAAGGAAGCGTCACAAAACACACGGACGCAGTGGAACCTTAGGATCCAGCATCGCCGAAGCAGCAGCACCACACCACACCCACGGGGCCAGAGGTTGCACAAACACCGGCAACGGGTAGGCACCAAGACAACCCTGCTTTACGAAGCAGTCTATTAAACAATAGACGTTGTAAACAATGGTCGTCAATATCCGGTACTGTTGCAAAGTTGAAAAAAGCGACGGACGGACGGATGGACAGAGTCGTTGCAATAGTTTTCTCGCCGGTTATGGCGTACAGAAGACTAAAAGGACGAACAACGTTTCGAAAATTTGCAGCGTGACCCGATTTGCATACACCTTGCCATTTGACTTGATTTCCCCAAGACGAAGGTTGGGTGGTGCATTTCGGCCGCCATTTCTGCCTCTTCTGAGAGGGGAAATTGGTGGTTTTTATCCTTTTAAATTGATGGTATCGTACCATTTTATTTTATTTCATTTTATTTTATTTTATTGTAATTATGCTTTTACATAGGATGACTTAGTGGCATTTGCCATGCTTGAAATTTATATTGCATACTTGATGACGAAAATTGTAAATTTTCGAAACGTTGTTCGTCTTCATATCTTGTAGCACTGCTTGTTTTTTACTTTAATAATCTGTTACCGTGCTTTTTTACTCCATTACATTATGTTAAACATTGTTATTACACAATGCAAATTAGCAAGTGCCAATCACATGGCGTAGGCTGGAGATCGTGGTTTTGTTATTACTTTTAGGGAGCCAACCCAACCGATTTATCTTCCCCACGTCATAGAGTAGGCTGAAGATTAAACAGATGCTAACGCTACCATTGATAACTTTTATCCCAATTAGTATAACAAGAAACAAATGCCAGCAATGCTTGTGTGCCAAAAATTCTCACAGCTTTTGAGAAAGTGCGTCTTGTACTGGAATAACAGTACACTGAGCACAGGGTTCACCTTGTACTTAGCGCAGGATCTGCACTGGTTCTGCAGTAGGCACTTAGCACAGCTTCTGCACCAGGACCAGGGAAAGCCAATGGCTGCCCTTAGGCCTAGTGCAGAACCTACCAGCCCTATCTGGGCTAAACGGAGCGCAACGTTCCTTTCATACTATCAGGTTTTGCCAGGTCCGGTTGAAATCTGAAGAAAAGAAATTCTATCAGGTTTTGCCAGATCCGGTTGAAATCTGAAGAAAAGAAATTCTATCAGGTTTTGCCAGGTCCGGTTGAACCTGAAGAAAAGAAATTCTATCAGGTTTCCACCAGGTCTGGCGATGACTCAGAAGTCGACCTTGAACACAACCTATGCATGCGAAAGTGGCAAAACGATTGAAAGCTGACCCAGAAACAATCGCTATTCTGAACACGCACATTGCTGCCTATGCGTAAGCATGTGTTCATCTGACGTCCGGGAACTTGATGGCGCATTCGACTTGTCCGGCTGCAGTCAGGCTCAGAACCTGAATCTGACAGTGTGAAAAGGCCAACACATGGAAAGCATTGCTATTTTTCAGGTTTACTTCGGGTTTGAAACCTAACTGGCAATATCTGATAGTGTGAAAAGAGCCTAGGGACTGTGCCCTGGCCAGATTGGCAGTTGATTAATAGGGTGGGTTTCCCTTTGTCCTTTGGGCCGTAATTGTCCAGTTTCATAGTCAATGGCGTACATCTTTAGCTTTAGACATCAGCTGCAAGGAGCGGTGGCAACGGTAAGACAATATTAGTGTGTTATTTCATGCATTTACGGGCATCGCAGAATTTTTTAATACCAGAGTGAGAAGCTTTGAGAACCTGTTAAAGTAACCTCAGGTGAGGGCTGTGGTGCGAAACACCTTCGATGCTGGAAGAAGACGGTGTATACAGTTTCTCTAAGGCGTGTCCAAGTGCTGTTGAGGGGGGGGGGGGGGGGGTTCTCCTAAGGGGCTAAAAACCTCAAAAAAGAACACCGGGGGGGGGGGGTATCGTGGCCAGAGAGATTGATAATTACCATAAGAAGCTCATAAGAGCATTTTAAGTCAGTTTCGACGCAAGCTTCCTCCAACGGCTTGAGGACAACGGTTCTAGACATGATGTGCGCCTGGGGCGAAAATATGGGTGGAGGGATGTTGGGCGGGTACTCCCCCCCCCCCCCCAACAAAAATTTCAGTATAAAAACTGGACCCAATCGTAAATGACTAAGAGCGGGGTAAAACTATCAAAGGTACAGTAAAGAAAGTGAAAATTCTCGCTAAATTCCGGTAACCAGTCGGCAAATTTTGTCCCCACATCTCACCCAATAGGTTGGGTTCGATACGTAACCGTGTTTAAAAAAATAAATAATAATAATCATAGAGGTATCGGCCAGAAAGCTTACAGCTTAAGTGGCAGATGTTAAGTGGACGGAACAACCATCGTGTCAGTTGGGTTTTTTTTTTGCCACAAGAGGGAGGAAACCGGAGTACCCAGAGGAAACCCCCATCCTGCAACGAGCAGGAAACAACTGGAGGAAAGCCCGTACATATACACTTCCCTGCAATGGGATCGAAACCGGGTCTGTAGAAGCCAGAGATTACAACCGGGACCAAGATGCCGATCGAAACTGACGTCTCAGTACCCGCGGCTACCCGCACACCCGTTTATAGGTGATTGATCATATCCCATGCAGCCTTCTTCATGAAGCTGGTTGAAAATTGTCAGTTAGTAATAGTTTGCTTCAGGTAGCATCATTCAAAAAAAATAAACACAAATAAACACAACCACAGCTGGAATACTCCTAATGCCGTGTAGCTATACCCCTCAGCCGCCACCGTTAGCCACCGTGCCACATTTTTATGAGTCAGCCGAACAGCAGCCGAATATTTTTCGGCCGCCGCCTGGCCTAGCAGCCGAAAAAAATATGGCTGAAGCCACAATTTTTAAGCTGTGATTCATTAAAACAACACTAAACAATCTTAAAATCACTTGCAACTTGTTTCTAATGGCTAGGGATGGACCGAATATTCGGTAATTATTCGGTATTCGGCTTATTCGGCCAAAATTTCAAGTATTCGGTATTCAGCCGAATAGTAATATTCGGCTGAATAGTGTAAGATGTGTTGGTATTCGGCCGAATATTTTTTCAGTATATATTTATGCAATTGTGTTAATGTAAGAATGCTTAGTTAGCTAAGCATTTAGTTTTTGGTTTTTGAGGAATTGTCTTCTGACATTTCTAAAAGAAGGAAAAATTATCAAATATGTTTAAATTACTGGTATTCGGCAGAACATTCGGTTAAGTATTTGGCCGAATAATTCGGTATTCGGCACAGGACTGAATAATTCGGTATTCGGCCGAATGTGTAAATTGTTTGATGCTGAATATTCGGTATTCGGCAAGTTGAGTATTCGGTTACATATTTGGTATTGGGCAAGGTAAGTATTCGGTTGTATATTCGGTATTCGGCAAATTTTGTATTCGATGCATCCCTACTTAATGGCAAACTCCTCGACTGTCTTACGTTTCATAGTTTTTAAAACCAGGTCTCTTAACCCGCATCTTATGAGTGCCGTGTATGTGGATGGTCATTAGCTTGTATGGTTACTTTGAGTTTTGTTTTAAGGTTCAAGTAATAGTGTTGGGATACATGCACATAGTGTTGCTTGGATTTTATTGAAATGCTATAATTTGACGCAGAGATTTTTCTCATCACGAGTTGTCCTTTTTTGTTTCATATGCTAATCATCTAGAAATGCATTATGTCCCTACTCCGCCAATAGTAATTTCTTCATATTTCGTCATTTTTTTTATAAGTGCAGCGAGTATCACCTTTGATACTCTCTGCTTCGGTCGATTCAGCCGAAAATTAGCCGCCAGCCGGCCGAATTTACGGTTAGCCGGGTGGTGGCCAGAAAATTGGTGGCTAGCTGAAATTTCTGTTAAGCCGGCTTGGAAATAACAAATTAATGCCGCTGAGGGGTACACGTGAAGCAATACCTCGTGTGGTGGCTGCCTGATGAAGCCATTCACACCAAGAGCTTCAGCGTTAACTCTGAATAGAAATGAATCTTCACACGATTGTGGTCGCAAGTTTAAAATCAAGTTATGCAAATCAGGTGCCTTCAAGTTCGGGCTGACAGAGTGAGTCCCACTGTCGGGGGGTTTTTCCCATTACCTCAGCAACCCGATTCTTTTAATTGGCCGTATTCCCAAGACCTGCTTACTACTTATTCGCGCCTCCTCAACCTCCGCCCCCCCCCCCCCCCCCCCCAACCCTTGGTGTTACACTAAATTTAATGGACTTCGATAAATTACACCGAGAATTCAAACGCTTTATCGAAGCAGTTTCTGGTTGGGAAGTCTTTTCTCTCACTTTTTTTTCTTACTTTTATTTGGTGGGTCCTGTCTATTTGACGGAGTGAAAGGGGTGTAATTCAATTTATTCTGCTTGTCACCTCAAGCGGGGCCATTTCCCCATTTTGTCAAATCTGCAATTCCTCCTTGATCATTATTTGCAGGACTCGGGTAATGGGATTTGCACCTTCCTGGACTGTCGTCACTCTACAGGCTGTTGAAGTCATTCCAATTTTGAGTTCGGACTTGGTTTTGTGTGCTTTGAAACAGAAAGGATTTAAAGGGGGATAACGTAGCAAGGAAAGGAAGAGAACAAGGTCAAATACCCGATCGAATTGTTTTTTTAGTGTGCAGTGTGTCTCTCCCATGTTTGCTTGTCTGATTGTTTGAATATGAGCATTTGTCTTTGTCAGGTTGGAATATATAGGTAGTGCCACTCTTTCTCCGACAATGGTAAACATTTGGATGAAACTATTACCTGCTGTTACGATTTACCACCAGAGGGCGCTGTCGTCAAGTAACCGGAAGTGCAAAGCATCATGGGTATATCGAAATTATTTAGCGTATTTAGCGTATTTAGCGTATAACAAATTGATCACGATATGAACACAAAATTAATCGCTTAAAAAATATATGTCAGATTAGGACATTAAATTAATTTTAGGATAGATCAGAACTTTCCGATCAAGTTTTAGTTTTTTTTTTAAATCTTACATGCAATTTTAAAACGAGTTGTAGTTAGTAGTGGCGCTAAGTATAACGCATGGTTTCGTGTTCCGAGAAGTTTGCAAGCGGCCACTTAGACTGAAGCTTTTTCCGTGGTTCACGTTTCTTATAAAGAAAGTGAATACGGATTTGAATCGAACACAGAATAAGTTCTTCAACTCCGGAAGTTGCCCACGCACGAGTATTTCGTCAATGTCCGAAGGTGTTGTCGCTATTGCCATGGCTATACCATGGTAACGATGCCCCATTTTTTATTTCAAGTTTCGTCTCCTACGAGAACCTGACCGCCAAGTGCTGCCTTCTGGTGCAGTTGATGAAAGCAGGTATTATTTTACCCCATTTTTTTCAGAAAAGCGTCATTACCTACTTATCCATCCTGGTGTGTTTGTTGCCTTGCATTTGTGATTCTGTTTGGCTGTATGATTGTTTGAATGTCTGTCTTTGTCTGCGTGTGTTGTCTCTCTGCCTGTTTGTCTGTGTGTCTGTTTTACTGTCCAATTGTTTGCCTGTCTGTCTGCGTTTATGTCTGACACTGTGTGTTTGTCTGTGTGTGTTGTGCTTGTGTTTATGTTTGTCGGAACACTCGTAGTTTTCTTTTGCCTTGCTTGACATTTTATGACATGGGAACATTTTGTGCAAGTGCGTGACTTCGACTGGAAATGAAATTAATAAGCAAAATATTTCCGGAAATGTTTGGTGTTTCGCGTTTTCTCCGTTCTTAGCTTTATTGGTAAACTGAATAGATCTAAAATGCGTTCTCCTTTAGTGCACCGAAGCAGATATCGTATAAAAATCGAGTTCCTTAATCACAATTCCATACAATTTAAACCATGTTTAATATTTTGATGATTTCTAACCAACTTTCGCTTGGCCTGGTAAAAGTATTTGGGGCCGGGGAATTAAAACTAATTCCAACATGGCTGGCTGGTGCAGGCTAAACTGTCTTTCATCTTCTCGTATTTTAGTGTTTTTTATCATCTTTTGTGAACAAGACATGGATACTCGTGCCGAAAATTAAAATTCTGTTTGATTTATGTCAATTGTGGGCCTTTTTTTTTTTTTTTTTAATCAGGAAACGACTTTTATACTATCCATAACCCAACTTTTAAAATTATCGTAAGAATAATAGTGTGCAACATAGGCTACACACTCGCCTACTTTCGGGGCAAAATATTTCAGCATTTCAGACTTCTTCAAGAAGTCGTCTCCTTTCCGTTCATCCAATTAATGATACATACGCCACTTTTCAAATTTATAGATTCAAGATTTCAGGACTGGTATTTCATTTTTATTTTCAATGACATTTCTTAGTTTCCTGACTCCCGCGAAACCTGAATTAGTTATTCATAGGTCCGTACTAAGCATACTAACATTCCTTTTTTTACGATTTTCAGCGATGCCGTTTTGGCAAATAGAATGCACCAACCTGACCTATCGTGTTCTGAAGTAAAACTGTAAAATCATGTGAATACAGCAGTAAGGTTTCACGTGGACTAAATAGTACAGCAATATTGCGGTATACGAAACCTTACAGGAAAGTTTATTTGTGTTCCTTTCCTGTTTTGACTTCGGATCGGTCAAACCTTACGTTAAACATCAAACGAGTTCGTTTTTGTTTTCTAAACAGCTGGCCTTCGTATCAGTAGCTGTAATGTTTGACCTCAGTCTCCAGTGTTCAATCCTTAAAATTATGGTTCTTAAAATATGACATTTTTAACAACGGTTCAGTGCCGCCGTTTGACCAAGCACCCCACGAAAAAGTACACTGCAGTGTTATTTAAAAATAAAAACAGTTAAAGCAATTTGCCCCTTAGCAGGTTTAACGTGGACTAAACGCCACAATAACATACAGTATTAAAATCTGTGGGGCAAGGCGGCCTGATGGTTAGCATGACCGTCTCACGTGCCAGAGGTTCCGAGTTAGAGTCCGACCTCAGCCACCACTGGCATTTTCGTGTGGAGAAGGGCCCTGTGATGTCTCATGCTCATGTCTATTGTGGCATGTAAAAGATCCTAGGAATTTCCGATGGGATTTACCTAGCAAAATTGCCCCTCTCTCCTTCTGGTGCCGTGGCTAACGCTGGGTGCGCGTCAAACGACACTCAGTATTAAAATCTTAAGGAAAAAAACTTGTTTGTATTCCTATTCTGTTTTGACCTCCGTTAAGTGAAACCCTATCATAAACATCCAACGAGCTGCATTCTTGTTTACTAATTAATCAATACCGCCAACGAATTTCTGCACCATTTCCTCGCCTTCCTGGTCTAATATCTTAGCTTTTTATTAGAAAATCAGGAAATCATCATCGTGGTTATTGATATGCATTGGTGAATTCGTATTCCGCCTTGCTTCCTGCATTGAAAAGCTCGCTTCCGACACCCCCCTTCATCCCCCACATCCAATCCTTTCCTGACTTCCTTGACCATGTGGTGCCAACGCCATATGCGGCCAAATGGAATGTTGGATTCATAGTCTTAATTAAGCACGCGCAGTCTAGAAATCTGTTAATAATTTGAAATCAATGCGCTTTAACGGCGGCCAAAAGAAACGAGAGGAGCCGATAATTTAATTAATGGAATTAAAAGGGAAAGAGGGGAAATTCTCTAATTAGAGACTCAGGAGAATTGCATCGGAGACAGCGACTGCTGTATCCAATCGAAGCGATGTGTTAATTTAGGAGATTTTCCCCCAGGAAAATTGGTGATTTCGATGTCATACTGGATGTAAAATAAGTTGGAAATACGAGTGGGGTCCTTAAGGGACCGCTCATTATTTATTAGTGGGGGGTGGGGGGGGGGGGGGCGGAGGAAATGAAAATGTGACCACCAAATTTTCGATGACCTCCTCTTCGAGACCCTGAAAAAAATCTTGACCCCCTCCCCCTTCCCACTTAAGGTCCAAAAATAATGTGACTCCCCACAAAAAAAAAATGCGTGTTTCGTATACCTATTGAGGCTGTCGGCAGATGATTTAGTAAGTAGCTCTCCACATCGACAATTACCGTTAGTTGTAAGGAAACGTGTCTCGTTTTTAACGGAAAGACACGTTGGGTGAAATACGTTCTAAAAAATGTTCCGTATACACCCATATTTTGTCAATATTCATACGATAAGTATGAATATGATGTACACACTATTTGCTTGTATGCCCACATCCGCAGCATAGCCAGCACCTGAAAGACAGAAGAAGCCAAGAAACCAGGTGCCAAGGCTTTTCTACAAAGTTTTTTGTAAAAACTATACTTGCAGTATCGGTATAACAGCTTCAAAACCTTGTAAACACTCATATCATGGGGGATCTGGGCAGGGCCCCCACATCAAAGTTAGGGGCCTGGGAATAACTACAACAGCGGGCCCCCTCCCCGTCAGAAATCTTTTAAAAAATACAATGGTTGCCACAATTGTTCATTCATTAATTTGGGCTGCTTACGTTTGAAGGCTTTTCTGCCTAACAACCTGACAGGCTTGCACTTCAGTGCTAGGTGTCGTTGGATTGGAGTTGTTGATTGCTGGGAGTACAAAAAACATTTTAGACCGTGCGGACCCCTTGAGCGGCCGGGCCCGGGTACAGCGGGTCCACCTAACCCCCCCCCCCCCCCCCCCCCGTTGTGGGGGCCCTGGGTCTGGGTTTGGTAAAAGCCCCCCAGAAGCTAAGGCGTTTTTAGAAATTTTGACTCCTGAAACTGCCATTTTTGAGGTCCAGTGTTTTTTTGACCACCCCCTCTTGACGGAACCTGAAAAAATTATGATTCGTCCCATGAGAGTGTCCAAAAAGTTCATGACCACCCAATTTCCTCCACGGTTCCCCCCAGCGACAAATAAAGATTGGTACCTAATGGGATTTCGTTCCCATTAGAATGATCCACCCAAAACTAAATGGGAACCAGAGTTAAACGGTCATCCTGTTTCGCCGAATCACATTTCGCAGAATTTTAATCAGTGTCTTAATTTTCGACGAAACGGGAATTTCCGTTTTGCCGAATAATTTCCTTTTCAAGTTACGTCACTCGTTCACGATGCCACGCTCGCTGCGGCTGAACATATAACATCAGAAACCGAAACTAATTACAAATTCCTTCCAATTAGGAATGCATCGTTCACTTCGCCAATGTTAAAATTTTTAAAGAATATTTTGAATCGGCAAAACGAGAATTTCCCTTTCGCCAAATTTCAACCATGGCTTAATTTTTTGGCGGAATGGGATTAGGCGAAACGGGTATACACCCCCCCCCCTTCCCCTGTGTTGGTTGGATCACTAGGCCACCTGGTCAACCACCAGGCCGAGAACTGACCCGGTGATCCAAGTGATCCATGTGATCCAAGTAACCTATAACCAGGTTGTTGTTGAAGCCCAAGCTGTATACTTGTAAGTCTGTGGTTTACTTATCAATTCTGTGCACAACAGTTTGTCTATTTCGCCATATTGTGAGCCATTCTGACATTTACGACGAGTTTAAAGAATTTTTTACGCAAATGAATGAATTTTATTTTGTTCACATTAATTTGACAAATTTGCCATCATCAAAAATGTCGGCCCTGACCTGGTTTCTGGGGGAGAGACCAATTTACCACCTGCACTAACCCCCCTCGCACGCTCTACCCCGGAGTCTTTCACCCAGCTTAGGACAGAAAGTTCACTGACCCTAAACCTTGACCCCCGCCTGTGTGCTGATCGTTTACACAAAACCAGTACCGTAGCTGAAAAATCCGGGGCCCCTACAAGAAAATATTTGGGGCCCCCCTATGTTATTGCAGGGTAACTTCAGAAATTTTCGGTACGGCATCTGTGCCAGCTATTTGGTGTATAGGCTATATTATTATCATTTATCATGAATATCCAAACAAAAATTAGTTTTTTTTTCGATAATTTTTATTTTTTTCCTTAGGAGAGGGGGGGGGGAGGAAGTAAAGGTAATTTTTTGCTAGACCTAGCATTTATTTAAATTCGAGTTGCTACACCACATTTAAATCAAGGAACTAATGCATAAATTGCAACTTTGAAATGCGAATTGCATTAAATGCGAAAAGAAAAAACTGTCCTTTTTTTCGTACTACAGACACTCCACAAGTGCACGGTTTAGTTATCCGGCCACACATGTGTAGCGTTTCGACAGAAATAAGACTCCTCCGTTAGGTAGAAGTCATCCGATACGATCGTTCGCTCAAAACTGTTAATAATTGTTCAACGCAAACAATAATTCCGTTGTTTTCTTTTTTTCTTCGTGTTGCTAGTTATGGTTCTTAGGAAATAGGAAACGAACTGTTCGTTCTGCTGGCCAGCTCGTCAAGACGTAATCGGTACCTTCCTAAACGACCAAACAGAGCGAACCAAACGCACCACTGTTGGTTCGCTCTGTAAATATCCGTGCTGATGCGTCTTGATTGACGCCAACATCGTCAGCGATGAATCAGTTTCCGGCTAAACTGTTACCTCGCGCATGCTCAGACCTCCACCCCAGCTAACCACCACCCCGAGATGGTTCGCAATTTGGCATTGGTCACATCTATTAGCCAATCCTGGTCAAATCCATTAGCCAGGTCTGGTCGCGGTGAAGGTATGACGTAGCGAATACTCTGCTGAGCTTGTTGAGCTGTGTTGTAGTTTAGGAAGGTACTCAACGGCTGACGCAATATCACTGCGCGCGAGCGACGTCAAGTTTGGAGCCAAATTGTCTCTAACAATGATGGGTTCTGTACGCTCTGTTCGGTGCTTTAGGATGTTGTGATATCAGCTCGCGCTGCAGTCAGCTTGGCTCACCGGCATGATGAAAGCGAGTCATTCGCTTCGTTTTGTAAGGAAGAGAATGGGGTGGATGAAGTATTTTGTTTTTAAAGTTACACTCGGCCTGCGTTATAACATTCCGCCTGCCATTTATCACCACCAAGGTCAACTGAGACTGTAGCCGCGTTCTCCGCAGCGACGAACGCAGCTACTGTCTTAGTTGGCTTTGGGAATAGTACACGAAAAAGCATCAACTTAAAGATTGTGTCGTCACAAACCGGTATGATTTTCGTTTTTGAAAATCACGCACTATAATTTTTTAGGCTAGTATATTATAATTTTTCTTCAGCGATCTATTGGCATAATTAATTTTAATTTGTACCGCATTAGTCTTTTAGATTTTTGATCTCATAGTAATTATTAGCAAACGATTAAAATTAGTGCATGTGCACACACAGATGAAACTTCAAGGTCATTGTAGGCGCGAAAAGAATCATATACGTGTAGGATGCAGTAAATATAGTTAAGAATCAACAGAAAATCTCCTATTCGCCACATTTTAAAACGGATATTTACCAAGGGATTGACTAACGGTAAGGAAATAGACCTTTGGGGCCGTACTTGATGTGGAGGATCGAGAAGAAGGGCGTTGGGAGGAATGTCCTTTTAATGGATACTTCTGAAAATGTCTGCTGCAGCAAATGAATACATGTATAGGTTTTGAGTCGGTCAGGCAAGCTGTCTGTTTGGTTCGATCTAGCAGTTCGTGTGTGTAATCGTTTGGCAAATTCGGTAATTAAAAAAACTGAAATTTTTCTTTTGCAAGCTCGGAAATGTGGGGCCCTCGTTTGAGCAGTGCTCCCCCGCCTTGAGGGGGCTGCGGGGGGCTATACCCACCGCCCTGCACGAAGCCCATAATTGACAGAAGCAAAAGTTAACACACACACACACACTCTGGACACACTCTGTGTCTTGATTTTCTTTTGAAAGAAGGAAGTCGGAACGGAGAAAACCAGAGTTAACAAAAGCAAGCCAATACCCTATTACGCAAACAGTTTTAAGTGGTCAACAGAACAACAATCAAATCAGCGATCCAGATCGCTCCATTCATCCATTCATTCACGTCGTCCAAACAACGGCCAAATACGGAATCGCAAACGATTCGCAAACCCATTGCGTCACCGGCACCGAACCACCCAAGCGTAGGCAAAAGCGACCGTCACTTTGAGGCTTCCGTAATTAATTACCTCGCACGCTGGTTCGCCGGTCCATTAAAACTATACGGAGGCCTCTTCGGTGCGGCCCGAACTCTTTTGTTCCGTTCAATTCTTGACCAAAAGCACGGGCACTTCACCCCTTTTGCTTCACCCCTTCTGCTTTTCAAGCGATGACGAAGGGTCGCCCTTTGATCCTGGGTGAAAGGGAAGCGTGACAAGATCGCTTTTCTAAGCGACGAACAATATAGATGGCGCCACTAGACCACACTTTAATTTCCGTTTCCGCCCCGATAACGTTCGTTTCAGCCTTTCACGTCACCCATCCCATCCCGTACCACCTTTTACCCGGTGATAAGGGCGGGCGTCAAGATGGCTGACAATTAAGCCTAACGACGGCTTCATCAAAATAAGGACTGAGGACGGCGACGGCAACGATTTGTACAGTGGAGCGTGTCTCGTAAGATTCACTCGCCGTTTATTGAAAGACATTGCTTGGGCAACCAAAAGGAACCAGGGTCGTAGCTTTAGCGCCAGGGCAGGAAAGGCAACTGTGGGAAGGTGGCATAATGAGGACAGTGTTTTTTTAATACTCACTTCTCCTATTTTTATGAAGTTTAGTGTTAGTGCCCGGTGTAGGGATAGATCTGAGTTATGTTTAGTTTCTCTTCAGTTAACTCTAGCACGACCATACATTACTTCCCACAGAGCCTTGCTATCCGGATCTGTTTCTCAGTTTATCTTCCTCCAAAGACCAAAAGAATAACTATTGTATTGTTCAGCAACAATTCTGTGGCATTTTGACAAAAGGGCATAAGTCCATTATGGGCATTGTTGAGGTTAGTCCAAAAGAGGCTTGTCCATACATTCTCTTTGCTTTGACAAAGAGAGGTTAGAACACCCTACCGCTTTCCAGCTTATTTTGTATGTGTCCGTTGGAGGTAAGTCCACACGCAGTCAATCTAATTTGACAAACGGAGCCAAGTCCAACATACCTCCTTTTGTTTCAAAAGTGGACTTATGCCCTTTTGTCAAAACGCCACACAATTGTATTGTAAAATTACTTTGTTGTGACAATAAACTCATCATGCCTACAACAATGTATATCATAGCACCCTCTTAACAATGCCTTGGCATCCCAACTCCAAGCTCCTGTATCCGAACGCATGCCTACGGGCCGAAGCTTGGAGTAATAAATTAATCAATCAAGCTTCAATTCCAGCAGCTATCAAACCAGTAAGTTACTTTCGATAATTAAAAATTATTCCTCCCATTTTCCTCCACAAGTCCCAATTTAAATCAGCATGCCGCCATATTGGCACTAGTATGGGTTTGGGAGGGCATAACTACAAGGTGCACTACATAAAAATGGAGGGAAAAACAACGGAAGAGCGGATTTCTTAGGCTTAAAATAACGTTGTTTTCTCCAACAACAAAAATCGC
Source organism: Lithobius niger (assembly GCA_023313725.1). NCBI lineage: Eukaryota > Metazoa > Arthropoda > Chilopoda > Lithobiomorpha > Lithobiidae > Lithobius > Lithobius niger. The sequence continues at coordinate 19,681 of JAHWFP010175090.1, forward strand.
GCGTTTCAGGTCTAAGAAATCACTCTTCACAGCATCGGCTGCAGTATGACGCCATTCTGTTTCTCTGTGCAGTGCCCCTTGCAGCTAACCCATTAAGGCTCCAGCATAGAGTTATATACAATAATACTATACGTCGTGTCACTGCTCTATATTTAACACTAAAATCCTGCACAAATAAACATCAATAGCCCTAACTACTACTTGTAATTCTTTCTAATTCATAATTCCACCCGTAATCGAGCCCTTGATGCTATACCGGCTTCGCCCTGGATTTGTTTCCTGGCATTACAGGTATTGATTTCTGTTTTTTAATGTTTTCTTTTTTACGTATTTTTATTGTTTCATCCAGAGACGTTCGACTGTTGGGTTGGTCCATTCAGTGCAACGCGTCAGAGAGCTCAACCCAAAGTAACGAGACTTAGGAATTAGCATTGATCTAGACTTCACTTTTAAAGTACACACAACTACTACACGTAAGGCCACAGCTTTGATCATGATGATAAACCAAACTATTAACACGCACATACCAAGCTTGTCTAAAGCTTTATCTGACTGAGACCGATCATTTAATATGGAATTGATGTTTGGTTTCCTTATACTAACATGCATATGAAGGCAGCCGAGAAAATACAGCAAATCTAGCAAAGAAAATATAGCAAATCAAGCAAATACAGCACTACACCACAACAATGGTTAAATTTACCCAGCCAATACATCTCGCCATAATCTCGCACTGTTTCTCGCGCTGCTTCGTAGTATTGAGTGGATCGACCCTACCGAATCTGTAAATAATCAAAGGTCCCTGTTTTCCTCTTTGATATTGAAATGTCCAAAGAAGGAAAGGTATTTAGTAGGACAAGAAGTGCCAATAAACTTCTATCCGGGTTACAATTGTGCTTCCGGTTCAGACCTCAGGAGGCGGCCGTGATGGCTGCGGGAAGTGACGTCATCAGCCCGAATTGCAGTGGTAAGAACGGCGCTGTGGGCGATTTAAACGAAACACATGTCCTGACAATCTGCATCATCCAGAAATTGAAAGGTGTTTGTGACCACGTGAACACAACAAACTAGCCATAATCTTACATTATAAACCAAAGTCTCATAGCAGAAATGAAGCAACCGCAACGATCCCCGGAAGGGGAACAATGAAAACGTACGAGTGTGTCAATTCTTTGGCATGAAGTTGGAACTGGGACGTTGTTGCCCTGAAAAGAAGTTGAAATTGGCACATTGTTGCCTCGACTAACAATTTGCTCTAACAATCATCCTTCTAACCAAACACCGTCGTAATCTCAAGGGCAAGTATTACATGACGTCATGCACACTTCTTTTTCACACGGTACGCATCGCTTAAACCACAGCGAAAGACTGGGAGGTGAGGGAGGGGGGGGGGGGGAAGTGAGCTGTTACCATTAAGCATACGGTTACACATTAACTCAACCTAAAATAGAATTTCTTGGGGTGTTTGCTATTAATTCAAATAACCATCCACATTCAACTACGTATATCAACGAGGAGAAGGGAAGGAAACCAAGATGAGAGGGAGAGGACGGGATAAAAGGAGGAGGGGAGAGGGGAGGGAGAGGATTGGCGGAAAGGGGGAGTGTTACACAAACAAAAATCGACTGTTGCAGTGAACGATCAGGCAGCACCGAGCAAATACTGGGAAACAACCACGGGTCAAACAAATCCCCGGGCGAAACCGGGTACGATGCTAGTCTTACATTATAAACCAAAGTCTCATAACAGAAACGGAGACCTCCGAAAAAGGAATCCTACAATGAAAACGGGCTTCTTTGTAGCTTTCTTCTTTTTTTTCACATATTTTAATAATTTTCTCACTACAGCTTTTAGTTTGCCACATATTTTCCCATTTCTTACAGGTCTGACATCATCCTGCGGCCTACTGGCCAGCTTTAATGGTCGCCCTAGGAACGAGCTTACTTTCTTCATTTATCCCAACTGTTGACACGCAACCATCATTTACGTTTTTTTTCCCTCCTTAGATATTTTTTCCTATTATCCTCATCTTTAAGCTTGCAACACTAGCAATCGCCTGCTAAACCAGCCCGGACAGCCGCTAGAACGTGCTTGTAACACTAATGAGCGGTAAGCACCACAGAAAACGTAATTGGGTGACTCTAGACTTGACAAGCCCTTCCCAAAAGGCCAATCCTTAGGGCAAAAAGAACGCAGCCCACTGATCTATATATGCAGGCTGAAGCCTACACACACAAATTGGG
>JAHWFP010175091.1:5199-16579 GCA_023313725.1 Lithobius niger
AATTTTTCTTTCCTAAGGTCAGGAATAACTTTCTTGATAAGGTCAGGGATAAGGGTTATAGTGACGGGGAATGGTTGTTGGACTTAAAAAAATTCGACGTGTAGCGTTTTTTTTAAAACACCCTGTATTTAATTTTTCTTGTAGCGCAAAAACATTATAACACTGATCTGTAAAGGTTATAAATAACCTAAAAAAATTTAAAATTAATTTAAAATTTAAAATTACAAACGACGTCACAGAATCGATTAAAATTCTTAGAACAGATTCTGTTTTCCTCGTCAGTCTGAACAGTGCAAACTTTTGTTGGTGGGTAGCTCTCACCCTACCCGACTCCCCTTGACACACTACGCCCTTTCTCTTCCACCCCCCCCCCCCCGCACTCCGCAAAAATTTTGAAAAGCCTACTGCTAGCCATTCTGACACAAACGTCTGTCATGGTTTTCATTATTTATATTTTATTCATTAAATGTGGAGCTTTTCAACTTTAATTAAACCTAAGCCAAAATTATTACACATTGAGTATACGTTTATTTATCACTAATCGAGCCCATTTTGCTCTACGTCCTATAATTACACATTTATTGTCTTACCGCATAACTGTTCCAGATTCCAGAATTTTAAGAGGAGAAGTCTGTTCGTCATTGCGTTTCCGCGGTATAAACGGTAAGGGGCACTTCGGAATCGAGTTACAATCAATAAACACGAGCTCAGGGCCTTTCACTAAGGAATGAATAACGATGCTGTCACATTGTCGACCTTTCTGACCAAAAGAACGTCAGCACGATTCATTCTGTGCGTTGTGTGCGTGCTGTGCTATTGTTGTCGGACGGAGATCGTGAAATTGGGTGATAAATAGGTTATCAGCCACTTTCCTGGAAGAGATACAACAATGGCTTGGTCTTGTGGGCCTCCAAATTGTTGTATCTCACTCCTCGGAAAGGTGGCTGATAACCTACTGAAATCGTCGTTGGTCATAAATTTGTTGAGTGGTTTTCAGTTGAAAATTAGCCGACTGCCTCCTGATTTTTTTAGGACGAAGGAAGATGGAGCAGTAGAAGCCTGGTCCCGGGTTGGGGAACTCTTGGATGGCTTCCTTAGACAATAATTGTTGAATTTCGATTGAGAGTGCTTTGTTGGCTTGAGGGGCGTAATGCCAAGGCGTATAACGTGCAAGAATTGGTTTGGAGATGAAGTTCGGTTGAATGATTGGTTTGGAGATGAAGTTCGGTTGAATGATTGGTTCGGAGAAGATTTCGTGGTTGGACGTTAATTTTTGTCGTGCTGGTAAAAAATGTGTCTACCTGGCTCCCACAGGAAAATTGGAACGGAGAATGGCGTCATTGGCCTTTCCTGCCCCCTGGGGAAGAGTAGCAGCTTCTATGGTCAGGAGTGGAGGCTCTCTTCTGTTGACCTTTCGTTGCAGAAGATGAGCGGGATCAGACGGGCAGATCTTTTCGAAAGGGCAGATTTTGCTGCTGAGATTAACTGCTTTTGTTTCAGCCGGTGTCAGTAGAAGCAGGTCTCGGCTTGTTCCAGTGATCCGTGGCAGGCTGTTTAGAGTCCGGCATATGGTTCTTGTGGAGAAGATGAGGTTGATTGAATTTCTGAGACTTGGGGTTTACGGGAAACGTCGAGATGAGGGGCAAGAGTAGAGGTGACGCCCCGGAACAGGGTTTCCATTTCGTGGATCGGCTGATTATGGAGATGGTGTTTGGTGGAGTCGTTCAGATTTGTAGCCGAGCTGAGTGCGATATCTTGCAGCAGGAGGACGTTGTCGAAAAAGGCTTTCATCAACGAGTTTAGGGCGTGATAAGTGGCAAAGCTTGCTTTTTGGAAAAGCTGAGAAATGAGGGATGAACGGTTTTTCACGTCGTCCGGGGAAGAATCGGCCGAAAGCTTCTTGCAGAGATCGATGACGGCAGTCTTGAGGACGTCTGCTTGGGATACGGCGTAGGCCCAGACATAAGCATTTGTCGTTGTCGAAGAGAGCGTGCGTCGAAATCTAGGCTCGTCGTGGGATGGAAAGGGCAGTCCTGAAGAGAGAAGCCAACACCAGTTTTTAATCCTTGATTAATTACTGGTGCATCAGACGATTGGGAGGATTTGTAAAGAAAGCAGTCAGCTACCATTTCTTTGACGGTTTTGAGAAGTTAGGCCAACTGGATGGTTGGGTCGTTGGACGGAATGTCGTACGGAAAACGGATGTGTCGCTCTGCGTCTTTAGAAGAAAGCTGAATGTTAGTCGGAAGTGAAAGCATTGGCGGAGGTGACAGCCTACTTCCAGTTGGGTTAGCTGTGGGTGCAGGAAAAGGGCCAGAGCCGGCATTGGTGTTAAAAACTGGATTGTCCAAAGAAAACCTAGCTTTCTTTGATTCCCGATGGGAGGAATGAGGAGATCGTTTCTGACTTTCACGGCTTAAAGTTGAAGCGACCCAGTGATCGGTGTAATTGCGGTGAACCGAAGAAGAGCAAGACAATGGTAGCACCGTATTCTGGGCAATGAGCTTTCGGACTGTGTCTTCAACGAGATGGTTGACTTTACTTCGAGCCACAGAGTAGTAAGCCTGCTGGGAACAGCGAGACGAAATGTCAAGCGGCAATTTCGGACAGAGCTTAGCGTTTAGGATCTCCGAAGCTTGTTGGAATTTGCGTTTCGCATCAGAATAACGGTGTTTGGCGGTCCAGAGTTTGTCTTGAATGGCGTCGAAGTCGAAGGCTGGAGGTATGCTCTGTCCACCTTGCAAGGCAGAAACGCCATCCGAGACGACGGGAGGGGCGAAATGGTCAGCCAGAGCCACAGCAGAGGATACGGCAATGTCCAAACCCAGCAGCGATGACGGCGTGAGAGTGAGCAGCGGCCGAGGTGGGCTAGTGAGAGGATCCAAACCAGGAGCAGCGATCAGCATCTTCGGCATGGTGAGCAGCTTTTCGAAAGGAGATGGCAGCAAGATAGGGAAAAATTCAATTTCCAAAAAGGGAAAGTGGGAGACAAGCTTGCGTGGAGACAGCCTTGGAAGAAAATGAATGCCGAGAGCCTCCGGGCACTCCATTTTATAGAGGAGTGCTGTACCGCGCAGCCTCCGCCCTCTTCTATAAAGCGGAGCGCCTGGAGATAGTAGGGTTACCGAGCAGGGTTACCGGCAGTAGGGTTACCGAGCAGGCGGCTGCTCACAACTAAAAAACCTCCAGGAAACACTTTCATAACAATGTGACAAAAAAGGTTAAATTTGTTTGATCGGGAGACTTTGGTTGTCTAACAACATAAAAGTCAGTATTAATGCCACAGCTTACCGTTTTCTTGTTGAAAAAATAACGTTGATCATTGCTACTGGCTATAGGTTAATGTCTAACGCTTTTTTTTTATTATGAAAATAAATTCATCCATGCGGTGAAAAAAGCTGGTTCTTAGCTCATTTTACAGGTGCTGCTACGGAGATGTGCCCTTTTCATAATGCCTCTTCTAATTGGTCAAGTGGTTCAGGGGTTAGGGACCACTAAATGACCGAATTGATTGTTTTACATTGTTTTAAACATTGTTATTATGCAACAATGCCAAACTGAACATTAAATAAATCCGTGCGTCTGCAGTACTAATAAGAAATATTAATCATATGAAAGAAGCTGACTGCTATCCTCAAAATGTAACGAAAGCTAACAACAACAAAAAAGAAATGGACCACAAAACTAGATTGGTGTTTCCATCTCATAATTACTAAGAAAAAAATAGATTTCATCAATTTCACCAAAAAGATATCTACCCCAAAACAAAACTTTTTAGAGACTCCCGCCAAGCTTTTCAGCCATGTGAAGCCGTGATATCGAAGCCAAGCTCTTTCGCCAAGCTAATCCCACCGACTAAGACTTCAAACGTTAAATGAAATAATTGAAAATTGCTCAGTAAGCAATTTTCATATAGTTCATTTAACCTTCGAAGTATTACTCGGTGGGATTAGCTTGGGTAAAGAGCTTGGCGTTTGATATCACGACTTCGCATGGCCTAAAAGCTTGGGGGGGGGGATCCTTAACAAGTTTTGTTTTGGGGTAGATTCCTAACTAACTACTGGCTACTAGTAACGCTTTTTTTTTGTATCACGAAAATAAATTCTTCCATGCGGGGAATAAAGCTGGTCCTTAGCTCAATTTACAGTATTGCTCTGAAGCTGTGCCCTTTTCACGAGGCTTATTCTAAATGGTCAAGTGGTTCAGTGGTTAGACCTCTAGACGACCAAATCGATTGTTTTACATTGTTTTAACATTGTTATTATGCAACAATGCCAAACTGAACATAAATAAATCTGTGCATTTGAACTGTAGTACTAATAAGAAATACTAATCATATGAAAAAAAGATGACCTCAAAATGTAACGAAAGCCATAAATAAAAAGAAGTGGAACAGAAGACTAGATTGGTGTTTCCATCTCATGACCGCTAAGAAAAAAAAAAGACTAAAATTTCAGGGCCTGCACCTGGTTAATTTTAGTATTTATCGCCTTATACGAAAATATACATTACCAATTGTATTAAATAGCAGTTACCCCCTTGTTGAGCGCTTATTCCCCTAGAACAAGGTTGTCTTCCCTGCCGGGCTCATAATACTGCGCTACGCATGTTCGGAAGTGGATCAGTCTACCAAACGGAGCGCAGTAGCAGGTCATCATCTTTTCTCCAATCCTCTAGGTAATGTATACTTTCGTATAAGGCAATAAAAACCAGGTGCAGGCCCTGCAATTTTAATCTTTTTATAGCCGACGAAAATATAAATTACCTATTTTATTAAATAGCAGAGTTCGTCACCTAGGAGGTGGGCTAGGTTCGAGTCTCCCGCCTTATGAGCCGGCGTCCCAAAGGTACAAGTCCCAGTGAAGACAACCTTAGTACTCTAGGCTAGCCACTGAGGAGTTGGATGAGGAGTGGCCAACCAGTAGCAATCATCATAAGGAGAGTTAACATAAGGAGCTTACACCTAGGGGTGCAAGGAAGAGGATTAATGATTAAGTGGCAAAGATCTGCCTACGTTAGAATGGGAAGTGATCGTTGGTTGCTTGAAGGGTAGGTTTTCACGCTGGCTATCTTCGGAGCTTGTTTGAACATCTTGTTGGTCAGAGCGGACGTCGTAACTGATATGGACAGTCTGAAGACCGATCGTAATGATGCAGAATTGCAGAGTGTCGGAGAGATGTCCTAGCACACACAAGTTTGAAATTTAGTAAGGATGACAAGAAATCTTGAGATTTACATGTAGTTGAGGAACAAATGCATTCTCCTCCTCTTTCTTGTTGTTTTTCTGTCTGTCTTGCCTCTATTATTATTTTTTTGCATATGAATAGAGAGCGGATTGTAGAAGCGGATAAGGAGTGGAGGATGGTGAGGAACATAGCCCAGGGCTCAGTTGCTTGTGCCAGAAGAGCTCCGAAGTAGATCCCTAACAGTATAAAATTTCGGTGAAAGGGCGGGAGCTAGGTTACTTATGAAAGGACACGAAATCCCAAGGCAACTCCTTTGGCCTTGTTGCAACAGGGGGAGCAAGGCAACTCTTGAGTGGAAACGACGGAGTGTGGGACGATGCCATGAAAGCAGGACGAATTATCAAATTGCCAAGCGGAGTAGGATGATAAATTTTGGAAGTTAGATGAAGAAACAGCTTAGGTTTAATCGGTGAGAGGAGGAAATTGAGCCTTTGGAGGAGTTGATTTTGGGATTGAGTAGCAGTAGATGACGGATCGAAGAAGGGTGATGGTAGCGGTAAAGGGGCGTTACGATGTAACTCCGAAATGGTAGGAGAAGGATTAGTGAATTATTGGGTAGCTGAAAGTGGGTTAGATGATGGTGCATTACGGAGTCGTCGTGTGTGGGATCGTGCACAATAGTATGCCCTCCAGGGCGGAGAGGAGGGAATGGGAGAGACATATCAAAGCTTTGTTTCTGATGGTGGTATCTTCCACTTAATATCTGACACTTGGGTTTGGGTGGGTGGATGCCTCGTGGGTCGTCTATTTCAATTTCTATTTTAACAGAGCATAGTTTATACGGAGTGACCGATTACGGTTGTTGAGGTGTTCGATCTCATTTAAAAGGGTGTCGTTCGTTACTTGGAGTTGTTCATTGACCTCCCAGATCGCCTGAACGGAGGCTGCTTCTTCCCGTAGCTCCTGTAGTTCAGCATTAGCGGCATGCAAGGAATTAAGTTCTTCGGCAAAGTCTATGGCAATAGCCAAAACGAACCGTATATTAAAATCCACATTTTCTAAGTCATTGACTGAGAGATTCAAACTTTGCATCAGGGCCGCTCTCAGTACAGAAGCTGAAGGGAAGGAAGGAGCAACATACAGTAGTGGTGTAGTTGTCGGGGAAACTTGACCAGCGATCTGCAGAAGCGGAGAGCCCTGTTGAGGTGGATCAGGAGTGGCTTGAGAAGAAATAACTGGTTGTTGTCACTGTTAAGCATGTTTCGTAGGGGTAGATTTTGTCTTGGTTCGCGGCGGGGCAAGTGGGAGTCGTGCGGTCAGGGAAGGGGTCTCGCCGGAGCTGGTGAAGCGAAGAGATGTTTAGAAGATACGAGGGTGGAGGATCGAGATTATCCGGCAACTGCGAAAAGCGGATCGGAGGATGGCGTGATATGTGGCCACTGTTGCTTGGTGGACCAGAGGAAGGATTGGATGGGGATGGTTGCTTCAAGGTCTGCTTAGTAGTTTTTGGTAGAGTCGATGGTAAAGTCTGTTCATATCGAACTGGTTTGGCAGTTGTGGAGAGCGGAAGCGGATTAGAATCTGTTGGAGGATAATGTTGCTGTTGTGTTGATGAGACTTGATTGTTTGTAGAAACGGAAGCATTGGTGGCTTGACTGTCAGCAGTCTTCTTGCGCTCCCACCAAGCAGCACGCTGGCGGGATTGTAGTTGCTTTTTTTCCAAATGATCTTCCATTGGGAGTGTGAAATTTCAATGCAGATGGGACAGCGCTTAGAAATTCCGTTACACTCGCAGTGGTATTGACAACAGAGATGAGGATCATATTTTGTTGACTTGCGTTTAAACCCGGTGCATTTACAAGGTGGTGGTGCAAGCACGTTTGGAACAATCTTTGGAGGACGAAATGTCAGACATGGCTATGAACACGATGGTTGCACAATGGGACAATCAGAGAGCGGGAAACAGTGCACAAGGAAGACGCAGGGAGAAACTCCTGGAGGCGGCCTGAGGAACTGAACAACGTTTTTATGATGCGGAGTGGATGAACTGTTGGACCTTTGATGGGAGACAGGAGAAGGATCGGCGGAAGCATGAAGAGTGGAGGGTTGTAGCTTTCCCCTCTTTAATAGAAGTTAATAGAACGAATAGGTTTTCCTATAGGATGGAGTATACCAAGGATCGTAGTGTGAAGTTGTAGTTAATGAAACATGTGGATCGAAAGGATGAGGCGGCCGGAGGATTGAAAGCATGCTGTGAGGATTGAACCAATTACTAGTTGCGGCTTAGTGCATAATGCTGCAGAACTGGAGAGTGTGAGGTTTGTTGATGATGTAAAGGATGGTAACTTTGTTGAGTGCCAAGAACATGAGTAGAGCAATGCGAGAGGAGCACTGGTGACGGAGTTAAGTTTCGGTCGAGGTTGAAACAGAGTGCTGGTGTAGGATGGAATCGATTACATAGTTATCTGGTTTAGGAAGAGCAAGCCATCAAGTAGGAGTTCATTGGATTGAGTCTCTCTTCTCTTTCCCTTTTTTAAAAACTAAAATGAGGCAGAGTGTGGCGGCAAGATGTCACTGGTGCAGGAAGGACGTGACGAAGGAGATGGTAGAGATGAGGATGGGTGTATTGAAGGTGCGGAGCGAGACGTTAGTCGCTCGATCCCTGGAATGGAAGGAAAACGAGAGCGGACGAGGAGCCCAGGGGATCGTGGGGATAAATCGAGATACTCCTGAGAGCGAAGAGGGGATAAGCGGGTAGGTCACGTCAAAGGCTTGGTCAGAATCCTCTAAATAGACGAGGGAGGCGAATGGTGAAGAATGGTGAAGAAGTTGGGCGGACAGCGACAGGCTGTGAGAGATGGGACGGTCCAGGAAAACAGCACCCTACTGGATCATCTTCGGGTATGCAGAAGGTCCTGGAGAAAGTTGGAAAGGGTACAGGCAAGTGGAGTGGCCGAGTAAAGATTGGTGAGGTAGGTGATGGTGCTCCGAGAGGATAGGCGGTAATCGGAGAGGGAAGGATCGGCCTAGCAGTCCTGGAGAAGCCTCTAGGTTTGAAGGTCCCCCTCCGTTCTTCTTGCGGGAAGTGTGATAAGAGGCAAGGAAAGGTCAAAGAAGGAGGATCTCGAGGAAGGCAGATCATCTCGACATGTGGAATAGGGGTCTGGCCTGTCCGTCGCGTAGGAGCGGATTGAGAAAGATAAAGCTGACGGAAAAGGATAACAGAATCAGAAGGTTCAGAAGCGAAGTGAAGAGTGATGTTGTTACTAGAAGGTCCAGGTCTGGGTGGAAAGAAGGTCCAGATCTGGATGGTCTTGCTGAATGGTTCAGCATTGAGGATAGTAAGGTCACTAGCAAGCCCCGGTTCGGATTGAACGGGATTTAGGATAGTAATACTGGGAGATGACCCAGGGTCATGTGGAGTGGGATCGAGGATCATAGTTCCTCTTGGGGACTCATGATCAACAGTGAAAGAAGAACGCAGGTACTAGGTAATGGAGTTGTAGCGGAACGAGGATAGGACGCAGAAGAGTCCGCATCCAAAAGGATCACAGGCGAGTCCATGAGGTCTTCGCGGAGCGTAGAGATGAAAGCGGATCACGAAGCAGAGCGAGGATCGTTGAAGCAGGGAAGGCTCAAGGACAACCACGCGCGGCGATTACCCTAGGAAAAAGATGATGATCCGCTACTGTGCTCCGTATTTATAGACTGATCCACTTCCGGACATGGACGAAGTATTACGAGCCAGGCAGGGAAAACAACTTTATTCCAGGGGAATAAGAGCTAAACAAGGGGGGAACTGCTATTTAATAAAATAGGTGATTTTCGTCAGCTGTAAAAAAAGGGATTTCATCAATTTAGACCAAAAAAATCTGGTATCTACCCCAAAACAAAACTTGTCATACCAAGCCAAGCCTGCCAAGCTTTTTGGCTGTGTGAAGTCGTGATATTAAACGCCAACATCTGTTGCCAAGTTAATCCCACCGACTAACACTTCAAACGTTATACGAAATAATTGTAAATTGCTCAGTAAGAAATTTTATACCACGGCTGTGACGTCATGCTAACTCAACGCCATGCTAAATTTCCGTTGGTTAAATCCCGTTACCAACACCGGAAGTGTGCGTCATCGCAAAAAGTGTGGGTTATCAAGTTACCTCACACTTTTGCCGATAACCCACACTTTTGCCAATAACCCACACTTTTGACACTTCCGGATCACGCGACCGGGAACACACACCAACGACCAAATTACATTGTGAAAAGAAAAACGTAACGCAATAAAAACGCACAAAACTTAATTACTTAAAAGGAATGAAATCCCATCCCTGCAAACTCTTAAACGTCTGGCCAATATTTAAGCCATTCACGCTGCGTTAACTCCCCCTCCCTCCACAAACTAAAATGCAATGACCTTCATTCATACCGCTACCCTGTTACCTGGTTTTTAAACAATTCTCAAACTACAAACGCTCAAAATGAATTACATACCTTCCCAGAATGTCATTCTATCCCTGCAGCCTTTTATAGAAGTTCTATCACTCCGAAAAGCTTCGAAAACACAAGCGACCTGGCTATCGTGAAATACGACGAAACTTCCTGCCCAATTCCCCACAAAATGACGCAAACGACTAGTTGGTCTACCAACCACTCCACCCTCAGTAAACTAAAATGGAATGTCCTTCAGCTTTTTCGAAAAAATATTCACAAAACACAAACACGTTTTAATTAAATACGAGTTAGCTTGACGTCCCAACCTTGATATAAATATGTTATTTATTAAAGAATTTGCATGTCTCACGGCCAAATCATCGCAGCCGTGGTTTAAAAATTGATAACCAATAGTTTTTAACCAATAACTATTGCTTAATATATTTCATTTAACCTCCGAACTCTTACTCGGTGGGATTAGCTTGGTGAAAGTGCTTGGCGTGTGATATCACGACTTCACACCACTGAAAAGCTTGGTGAGAATCCTTAACATGTTTTGTTTTGGTGTAGATATAAAGCTAGTGAAAAATATGCAACACTTAGCACAATCACACTAAACTCGAGTAAACCCTTATCAGCAATTCAGGTGGGACGTAGGGGGAAACATAAGGTTTGTGACAAATGTGCAATACTTAGTGTATTCACGCTAAATTCGAGTAAACCTGGATCAAAAATTCAAGTGGTGCCAGCAAGTCTTGACGAAAATACAGAGCTAGTAAAAAATGCACAATACTTAACAGAAATTTCACTACATTCAAGTAAACCTGACCGAAAATTCAAGTGTAGCATCGAGGTTTACTGGAATGGTGTCACTAAAATAAACTTTTACGTCACCTCTCGTCGAAAGAGTAAACCTCAACGTCATGCATTAAACCTTGAGATCACTTTCAATGAAGTGCTAGGGACCAAAATTCCCTAGTTTTCAGGAGGTAGAGTTTTAGTAAAATAGTGCATTTTACACCCTCTTCCAGAAAGAGAGCAGGCGTAGGTAGCACTAAGCGCATAGCCTAACGCAAATTTGAGGTAGCCAAATGCAAATCTGCTTTGTGCTACCAGGTCTGTCCTCTCCCATCGCATTACGCCTACATACTGTACCAATGTTAACAAATCCTTGAGTCAATCTTAGTAATTCCTTCAATGCTTGGCCGAGAATTGTGCTGTGGTTGCTTTTGTACTTGCCGTGTGGTTACTACAGCTATGGCACCTTTAACAGCTCGCTATAAGAACAAGGAGGGTGAAGTGGAACCTTCTCCAATCAAATCAGTAAAGAATCTTAGGGTTTGGTTCGCTCGCGACCTTAAATTTTTAGACCACTGCGATCAAATTGTTAATGTAGCCCGTAAATGTGCGGCAATGATAAAGACATTTTTAAGTCTGGTGACAGAAAACCCCTTGTTTGGGCTTTTAAGGTGTATGTGCGACCCTTACTTTAATATGACAGCCATGTATGATCGCCATATCTAGTGAAGGACATTGTTCACATTGAATCTGTCAAACGCGGTTTTACCAAATCTAGGTATCGCCACGTTTTCTATCAAGAGCGCCTACAGCTGCTTAAGATGGATGCCCGCTAATTGCGCAGGCTGAGAACCGATCTAAATTTTACCTGTGTCTTGTTATAGGGCGACTTGCACCGCCTTGCTTGGTGATTGTCTATTTGAGCACCATCTGATTGTACTCGTGACTGCGCTCATAGGATGGTC
>JAHWFP010175093.1:5302-36014 GCA_023313725.1 Lithobius niger
GACCATCACATTTTTGGTGACCCCCCCCCACCTTCGACAACTTGAAAAAATTATTGACCCCCCCAACTCAAGGTTCAAAAATAATGTGACCCCCCCCCAAAAAAATAAAAAAAGAAACGCTTTCTTGTGCTTATTGAGACTGTCTGCAGGTGATTTCCCGTGGCTGTAGCCAAATTAAGTAAGTAGCACTCTGCACCAACAAGTTTCCATTTGTTGTAAGGAAAACGTGCCTCGTTTTCAACGAAAAAGACACATTGGCTTAAAAATGTTCTACAAAATACCGATGTTCCGTACACCAATGCTGTGTTGAGTTTCATACAATAAGTGTAATGAGGGCATTGTTTGTTTATATGCCCATATCTGGAGCATAGTCAGCACCTAAATCGCAGAAGCCGCCAAGAAAAAGGAGTCAAGGCTTTTCAAGAAAATTTATTGAAAAAAAACTGTACTTTATTACTGGTACAGTGCTACTGCTGGTACTGGAAGTTACCTAATATCTTCAAACTTTGGTAACACTTACGTCATAGTGGGTCTTGGGTGGAAGGGGAGGGAACTTGTCATTCCCCCCTTTCCCCAGAAGCTTAGGCGTTTTTATAAATTTTGATTGCTGAAAGCGTAATTTTTAAGGTCCAAAATTTACTTTTTCTTCCAGTTTGGTTAATGTTTTTTTTGGGGTGGAGCCGCCCTGTCGACGGGACTTAAAAAATGTATTCCCCCTTCTTGAGAGGATCCCTAAAATTCTACCCCCCCCCCTCAATTTCCTCCGGTTCCCTTCCCCACCCCTGCGATAAATAATGATCGGCCCCTTAAAAAAAATATGCCTTACCTGTGCAAGAGATAGAAGTAAAACTGAAAGCAAAGTAACGCTGGAAGTAAAATCTCTTCTAAATCCATTCTTCTTAACACTCTTTTTAAGCAGCACCATGTGGCCCTTAACGCCAGGAAAGAAATTCCTGGAGAAATTCCTGGAGACACCATAATCTGGCCAGAATCCACTTCAGACCGTTCCCTGCAACATCGCGTAAAATCCACAGTAAAAATACCTGCAAACGCAGCAATTTATCACACGTAAATTACAACATGTGAATCTCTGGCGCATGAAGCAAATTGTACATAATTATGTTCTGTCCCCACTGCAATAAAAATCTAATATGAGCGCTCACTTTCACGATCATGGGTGAGGGAGGGTACGGGGAAAAGTACGCATCCTCAAAGCAACAATGTGGACCTATTTTTCGATAGGAATTAGGTTTGTTCCGTGTTATGTCATCCTGGTTGGAGTTGTCAGCCATTGTGATCGTCGGCTTATTTGGGCAATTATCTTGAACGGATGTGCCGAAGCTCCACTTAATCATTCATCCGACAACACTTTGGGAAAAAAAAAAAGGAAGTACTCGGTGGTGTTTGAACAAGAGAGAAAAATATTGATGTATTTGGCGGGAAACCTAAAGGCCTGTACAGTGGAAGTGGAAGTCATTGTTTATTGTCACAATGACGCCTAACAAAAATTCAGACGTTTGTAGCGAAATTATTATTGTAAAAACTGATGACTCGCCGAAATGTGAAGGTTAATTTTATTTATTGCCTTTGCTGGTGACAACGTCAACATTGTCGGGTTGGGCCGCCGGGGAATCGGGGATACCAGGGAGGCCCCCACTAGAGGAAGCCCTAGTTAAAAAAAAAAAACTAATTTGGTATGAGTACGTGCATGTCAAGTTGTAGGAAACCGTTTCGAATTCACTCTGATTTCTTTAAAACATGTTAGCTTACAGGGCCCCGGCCCGGATTTCCCCCCCCCCCCATTTCCAAGTACAGGAGGCCATTGTTTCAAAGAAACATTTTTTTTTCAAATTTGAACCTAATTAATGTGAAAATTGCATCTCTAAGTTGCAGGAAAACGTTTCAAATTCAAGTTGATTTCCTTTAGATTCATGCTAGCTTACAGAGAGTTTCCCCCATGGGGCAAGGTGGCCTGATGGTTAGCATGACCGTCTCATGTTCCAGCCGTCTTGGGTTCGAGTCCAGCCTCAACCACCCCTGGCATTTTTGGGAAGAGAAGGGCCCTGTGATGTCTCGTGCTCATGTCGATTGTGGTATGTAAAAGAACCTAGGAATTTCGATGGGATTTGTCTAGCAAAATGTCCCTCTCTCTTTCTGGCGCCATGGCTAACGCTGGGTGCGCGTCAAACAACGACAGACGGACCCCCCAACCCCACAAATAACATGAGGCCCTTATTTAAAAAAAATTGGAGGGGGGGAATTTAATCCAATAACAATTGCATCTTGAAAACGTTTCAAATTCACGCAGATTTCTTAAAAATACGCTAGCTTGCAGCGCTTTCCGAAGCCCCTGCAGTACATTCCCGGGATGCCCGACCCAATCCGACTCTGAGCGGGCATTAAGCAAAACATGCGTCTATTGTAACCTTCAAAGTTCGCACAAGGTAACAAATAAAAAATGTCAAGCAGTTTAAGGACTCTTTCCAGAAGCAATCAAAATTTTCGAGGACCAATACATTTTTTAAGGATCTTTGTTAATCTTCCTTAAATGTTTTAATCGGGCCCTGGAAAAAATATGTTATTGTCGTGTTGTTGTAAATTAGAGACTCTGCCCTGGCTCGAATTTCACCAGGCAGGGAAAGTCGTTTCATGAGGGAAAGGGTTTTTTCGGTTCGGCTTTTTTTTTTTTTTTGCTCATGGATTTTCTCCTCTTGGCATTTTTTCCGCAGATGCTTTTTTTTCCAGATTAGTTTTAATAGTCTTGTAAACAACTGATAAAAATTCACGAACCAACAAATTTAAAGGATAAGCTTAACATCATAAACATGCAAGTTATTTAAAACAAATTTCAAGTGTATCTTTCTCTTGCTCAAAGCTAAGGCATTATTTTAAATGATGACAAAAAAAAATTCAAGGTCTATAGCCTTCAAGAACATAATTCAGATATTCAAGGAATAATTTTTTTTAAACAAATTCAAGCACTTTCAAGAACTTCAAACAACTTGTGCGATCCTGAGTCTTCGACTTTTGCGTCGTTATAAATTTACACTATCGCAGCAACGTAAGTTCAGGAGTGGTACCAAAAAAAATTGACGCAAGCGGTCGGTGTTTTATTTTTTTAATGTTTTATTCGTGATTTGTCAGATGCGGGCGATGTTTTTTTTTTTAGCAAACAAAACAAACTCAGCAGCTTATATTTTGTTGTGGAATACAACACCCATGATTTAATGTCAGTATCAGCTGCAAACGTTACACATTTGATAAGAGCCACCGCGCACACAGCGGCCAAGCCACGCGGACAGGTCGCTGCGGCCAACGAGAATGCTTACGGTGTATGTAGCAAAGCGCACTTGGCCGCAGCTGCCAGCCTGTCGCCGCGACCACTGGGATCTCGGGAGGCGTGCAGGCGGCCTCATAGCGACCATACTTGCTCCAGGTTCATTTTTTACCACGTGACGAGAATTATCAATGAAAAACGGACGTGGCCGCGCGGCCCGCCGCCGTATTTTTGGGCCGCGGCGACCACTGGCCGCGCGACCTGGCCGCTCAGTGCGCGGCGGCCTAAAGTTATTCTCTAGATTCAAGTGTTTAGCTGTGACATGCCTCTGAACGACCCTTAGATTCGTCTGGTCATCGGCTCCAGGAAATGTTTGGTGAAAGTGCTGATGCGTGATCGGAATTGTTTTTTTAGACACTGTCATAAAAAAACGTTTCATGCGGTAAGAAAAAACCGATGCGTGCGTGCCTGAGAACCAGTGAATTAACCTTTAGCGGCCTAAAGTTGGATTCTAGTAAACAAACAGTATAGGGTTGGGCGATCAGGAATTCAAAGCGATTGCGATGTCATACGATTTGAAACGGGAAACAAAGTGCGACCGGCTACTTTTGCGATCATCGTTTGGGTAGTCCCAGATTTTGTCATAACCTTAATCTTATTTCTTTCAATTTGTGCGTCACATGATAGTATATAAAATTCCTTTAAACAAATAGAAAAAAAATGTATGGCTCATGTAGTCAAGAAAGCAAAGTTAAAACAAAAAATTTTAACGTTTTTTAATAACGTCAGTAACGCCTACCGAAAAAATATCTGCACAATTATAGACAAGAACGACTGAAAAGAACGGAAGTTGCAGATGAACACTTCCGGATGCTGCCATGAAATTTTTTTTTTAAGGTTGACTGAAATACCGTGAATCGCTAAAACACCCATGGACTGTTAAAATAATTCGATTAAAAAAAAGGGGGGGGTGGGGGGGGGGGGGCGTAACAAACTTATAATTCATTCGAATCTTACTTCCGTCCAGTCTAGGGAGGGTGTCTGTCTATGCCTAAGTCCATGGTGAAAAATTCGGCGCGTTATGCGATCATTCATGTACGTGATCTGGGTTCCGTCTAGCATAAAGGTAATGCCTGATTCTCATTTGTTCAGGAATTTACGTTCTTGGTTTACTAGTTTATTTAGTTTGCTTTATGCATGAAACTTACAATAAATTTTGGTGCATAAGAACCACGATTTAAATGGATTAAACGATGTTTTCCATGAACGTGTGACGCTTTTAGTCAATTTCTAGCGGACAAATTAAGATTTAAAATGCTTTAAGGTCAAAAGTCGTCTAATTACCTAGTTACAAGTAACTAGATTCACGATTTCTGCCCTTGAAGAGTTTTTTTTTGGGGGGGGGAGGGGGAGGCGTTGTAACTTTGCCAGGGCTGTTAAGGCGATTGACGGTAAGTATTAAATGTTACTGTGTGATGTTAGGAATTTTATTTTGGTATTTTAATTGTGTTATTAAACCTGTCCACACTGAAAGAACATAAACAAACTCAGCAACGAAAAACGAGCTTCGTGAGAGTTCCTTAGGAACGCGAGTGACGCAAGCAACGTAAGAGCGCGTTTACGCAATGACCTGTCTTTGCATTCTCGCCGCTAGAATTTAATTTGATGGCAAAGGTGTTGCTGCCATGGTAACGACACTTGCTGGATTAGCTAAATCCGACATCGTTTGAGCAAATGCTTGCAATCTTATAATTCGTGACAGAGATAAAGAATTCCTCTTGACGAAACAATTTTCCCAATCGCTTCTAAACTCAATTGTTGACTCGTTTCGTTGCTAAATGGCAGTGCTAAAACCGCCGCCAAGTTGGAATTTCAGATAATTTCTAGCTGCGAGAAAGCGAAGGCGTGTCGTTGCATAAACATGTCCTTGCATTGGGAGAGTAAAGGACGAGTAGTAAGTCAATTCGACTGCCATGTTACTCGGCGATAACCTTAGGCCCGATGTACATTAGGCCAGTTGACTGGGCCGAGTAATATGCGAGTCGAGTTGACTCGTTACTCTCCCTTTACTCGCCCAATACTCTTTCAAATTCAATGTATCCCTCTACTCTACAGGGCGAGTAGAGGGCGAGTAGCAAGTTTACTCGAGTCACGCATTACTCGGCCCAGTCAACTAGCCTAGCTGTACACCCGCCTTAATGTACACTAGCTTTTAGACGCGTTTGGTAGGCTGATTCGAAGAAGGAAAGATACTCTTAAGGCGGATGTACATTAGGCTATAGTTGAGTGAGCCGAGTACTGGGGCATGTCACTGGCACGAGTGTATTCGCATGCGAGTTGAAGTTTACACTAAAAAAAAGTTCCTGACTCGTCCAAAGTGCTGTCAATGCGAGTCCATACAAAAGTCGTGTCGACCTTGCAGCTTCCGCACTTTACCGACAGGTGGGGTGCTTCCATCTTGTAAACGTAACTTGCCCAGTGACGCGTATCAAAATATTAGGGCACATTTATGCAACGACTCGTCACCGCATTCACGCAGCTAGAATTTGATCGCGATGGCAAAGGTTTCGTTGCCGTGCTAACAACGCTACCTGGATTAGCTAAAGCCGACATCGTTTGAGTAAATTCCTCAGTCCTATAATCCGTTACAATAGGTAAAGAGTTCCTGCTGACGAAACAGTTTTCCCAGTCGCTTCTAAACCCACATTACTGACTGTTTTCGTTGCGAGCCGGTAGAGCTAACACCGTCGCCATGTTGGAATTTCAGATGATTTCTAGCTTCTAGCTGGGAGAATACAAAAGGCGAGTCATTGCGTAAACCCGCCCTTAAACTTATGGATAGTCAACTGGCATGCAAGTAGCGAGTCAAGTGCGTTCGAACGGTCGATGAGAGACTGTAGAGGTTTTCTTGGGAGAGTAGCGAGAGAATGGCAAGTCAACTCAATCCGCACGTTACTCGACCCAGTCAACCAGCCTAGAGTGTGCACAGCGTATCTTGAGTCCTGCAGGTATTTTATGATCGGTTACGTTTTCCTGGTTGTGGTTGCTGTAATCGGCGGCCGCCATTGTTTTTGTAACTATTTTGGATATCAACAAGGCACTCTGCTACCAAAAACATACAACTGATTATCTGTGTTCATTGTGGGGCGAACTCAAGGTAGGCTGCGGACACTATAATGTCGTTGATTATTGATTCGTTATTCCACTCCCACGTTCGAATTTACGTGTCACTAGCCTAATTCCGTTGGTCTGTTGGCGATTGTTGGTTTATACGTTTGTTCGATTCTAGATCATTATCCTGTCGCCTTGAAATTGGTTGTGAATAAATCATGACGCCAGAATCAGCTCGTGTAAATGAATATTTTTAAAGAATAATAAAAAAAATATTTAAGATAAAAATCGAAAAGTGATATTTTAGGGAATATGCTTTTTCATTTTAGTATGAACGCTTAAATACAGTTTACTGGTAGTTAATTGGAAAAGGCTGATGTGATTTTAGCTGAACATTTGGACGTAAATTGATGTGTTGACTGGTAACTCATGGTTGCAGAGCTTTTTTATTTTTATTTTTTTAAATATAGCCTACTAAGCTGATAGTTAATTAACTGTTTTGTACTTAGGAACAACTACCATTGATGTAATGCCCTGCTTGGGCGAATAGATCGCGTAAATAAACGCTAAAGCTAACTACAAAGGATCAGCAGAGCGGAACTGACCCCGTTTACGTGGTCGGGCAGATGTAAAATTCAGCCTAAGTACACAAAAAACAACCCCAAATTAAAAAACAACCAAAATAAAAAATAAAAAAATTAAAACACAAACCAAAATTTGTTTTTTCTCTTTCTCTTGATTTTGAACTCATATTTTTCTTAACTTTCGGCAAAAAATATCACTCCTGCTTTGAAATTGGGAAAACCTATCGAATTATTAGGCCGCTAAAAATTAATTAAGTGGTTCTCAGGAGTGGTACCGAAAAAAAATTGACGCAAGCCGCTGGTGTTTTATTTTTTTATGTTTTAATCGTGATTTGTCAGATGCGGACGATGGTTTTTTTTTTTTTTTTTTTTGGTTTTTTTACCAAACAAAACAAACTCAGCAGCTTATATTTTGTTGTGGAATACAACACCTACGATTTAATGCCAGTATCAGCTGCAAAAGATGCACATTTGATAAAAGTTATTCTCTAGATCCAAGTTTTTAGTTGTGACATGCATCTGAACGATCCTTAGATTCGTCTGGTCATCGGCTCCAGGAAATGTTTGGTGAAAGTGCTGATGTGTGATCGGAATTTTATTTTTCTTAGACAATGTCATAAAAAACGTTTCATGCGGTAAGAAAAAACCCATGCGCGCGCGCCTGATAACCATGCGCGCGCGCCTTCTAGCGGCCTAATTAGGTTTTTTTGTAACATTACATCATCTTCTCATCTCCCTCCCTCCAATATCCCTTCCGAACGAAATCTATGGATGCGCCACTGAGGAGATACCCCAGTTTAGAAATAGGTTTGCCCTCGATCCTCAATGGTTTTATGCTCTCCACTGGTCAGTTTTGTATGGGACGTGAACGGTGCTTATTTTTCTTGCATGTTATTTATTGCCAACACAGCAGTGACATTTGCCGCCATATTGGCACCAGTATGGGGTTTGGATGGCATAACTACAAGGTGCACTACATAAAAAAGGAGCGAAAAACAACGGAAGAGCGGATTTCTTAGGCTTAAAATAACGTTGTTTTCTCCAACAACAAAAATCGCGCGTTTTAGGTCTAAGAAATCACTCTTCACAGCATCGGCTTCAGTATGACGCCCTTCTGTTTCTCTCTGCAGTGCCCCTTGCAGCTAACCCATGAAGGATCCAGCATAGAGTTATATACAATAATACTACGTCGTGTCACCGCTCTATAGGATTAATAAAGAAGTAGAATTATTAAATGAATTCGGTTTTGAGTCGGCCTGATTTTAAACTGGCAGAGGAAGACACAAGACTGGCATATAATCATGCTTGCAAGTCTTTCAGAAGTCTTTCACAGGTTTCCCGCAAAGCGGCTTCCCCAAAGTGTCGGGACGTAATGCCGTGAAGAGCTACAAGAAACTCGGGGGCAGCAAATCTCAAGCTAAATGAATTGGTGGAGTACTTATTATATTTGCCAAGTGAATGATTCAAGCTGTAACTACTATAAGGACCGAATGTTTGCGTTTTTGTGTGCATGTATGTGTCTATTCGTGTTTGTCGCTACATGCTATGAGTGACCAACGTTTAGGGTGCGTTTATGCAACGAGACCTTCTCGCTCGCCGAACGCTGTTTGCTAGTCAACCATTATTTACGTATGATTAGTTTCTTGTTTCTACGAAATGAATGCGGTAATAGATAACGAATTATATGCAGGCTATTATCAATAACACTACGGATAAAGAAGAAAGTGCAACAGCAATTTTAAACATTGCTACAATAGCGTTGTCCTTTCACGCGATTTCGCAAACTTGCTATTCTCTCTCAAAGAGAAGCTTCTAGCAGTAATCAGACGACGGCAGCATAAATAGCTGTTCGCGTCCATATCTGGCGTCCATATACGGGTTATCGAATCGAAGACAAACCATCGAATGCCGGCATTCAGAAATCAGTACTTCGTCTTGTACCGTAGTAAAAATTGTTTTCATAAATCTACGTCGTCATGTTGCATACATCGTACGTCGTGTCGCGAGGCACGACGAGAATATCTGCGTGCGGTTTGTTGCTTGTTGCCGTGGTTACCACGTATAGACAACTTGAAAACCGCATTCTCCATAAAGGCGAGAATCAGCCAGCAGATTTAGTATTAACCAAGTAAAAGCTAGTAAGCGAGAAACTTGTCGTTGCATAAACACGCCCTTAACTCTATAGAGTTACTCAGCTTTTAGTTTCAGCTGATTTACACCAGCAATTTTTTTTAGGTCCCACTGTATTAGTCACTGATTGGATTCGGCCAAGCGTACGGTCAGAGACCACGGCTCTAACCAGTCGGCTGCTGCTGCACACTTTTGTTTGGGGTCCTGGTGACCCCACAGAAAGCTGGCTTTGTGTGTGAGACTATAAATCCTTCTAGGGGTAACATGTACTTGTCGTGTGTGTGTATGTGATAATCAACTTGTACTAATGTAATATATTCTCGAGAGACGTAAAAGAGTTCCAATGAACGAGAGGGGGTGGGTGTGGCTTAATGGCGCGTCGACAGTCAGGTCATTAGCGCCAACCTCAGTCACAGTGCAGTGGTCCGGGGTGCCACTGCGCCACACATCACAGAGATGTTAAGCAAACCCCAAATCAAGTCTGTCCTCCGGCAAAAATTTATCATCCGATTGACGCGCTATGTCTCGTGGAAGGTGGAAACGGCAAAGAACACCATGAAGATGGTGACAATCAACAAGCAAGGGTCGGGCCGTAAGTGGCCGGACTCACCACTGACATTCAGGATGGATAACCCCCTCCCTCCTCCTTAATAGGAAATAGTGAGTAAGTCTGGTGTGACCAATGCATAAACGGACCAACACCACCTTGATTCACGACGACTGCGGCGACAAGCCGAGAGCCATTTCTGGACAGTGACAGCGGGCATGAATGAGCTGTGCAGGGCAGCATTAAAGGGACACCCGACCTGCCTTATAACATTCCGCGTGCCAAATTACAGCTACGCGCAGATCATCATCCGAGCAATTACAGTGCCAAGGTTGGCTGGGGTGGGAACTGCGTTCCTCGCATTGCTGCTGTCTCGGTTTGGCTTTGTGAATAGTACACAAGACAGAATCAAGTCAACGATTGTGTCGTCACAAACCGGAATGATTCTCGTATTTTAAAATCACAATTTATAATTTTCGAGGCTAGTTGTCTTATAATTTTGCTTCGGCGATCTATTGGAATAATTGATTTTAATTTTTACCGCATTAGTCTATTAGATTTTAGATCTCATGGTAATTATTAGAACATTAGTAAATGTACACACAGAGATGAAACGTCATGATTATTGTACGCGCGCAGTGCATCATTTAGTGACGGATCGTTAGTAAATAAAGTTCCATTTTATTCAACAGAAAAATCTTCTGGACGCCACATTTAAAAAAGGATTTTTAGCAAGGGAAAGACTAACGGTAAGGAAATAGACTTTTGGGGCCGTACTTGATGTGGAGGATCGAGAAAAATGGCGCTGGGAGGTATATCCCTTTAAGGGAACAACAAGAGTATGACGGGCCCAGAGCCCCACTCGCCGAATTGTTGCACTGTAGAACAATGAATCTAGGTCATAAGGAATTTTTATATCGGTTTTAATGGTAAGCCATCGGTTAATCGATTGATGCAAAGATATAGTGAGGATCTGATGCTGGCTCGAGTTACGATACCTGAGGAATTTTCATTGTACCGGCTACTAGAGCGCCAATCACGTGACCCGTCAAATGCTGTTTAAGTTTACATTCAATCAGTCTAAGTTCGTTACCCCCCCCCCCTTGTTCCTACGAAAATGTAGTGTACATAACTTCTGATATTTCCTAGTTTCAAACCGTTAATGCCAGTTATTAAACCGTATCCTCACTTACCGTAACAAACAGTCGCGGTAGCAAACTGTACTCTATTCTTATCACTCTTAATGCGCAAGAAAAATTAATTCGTAAATAGGCAAGTTGGAAGAAATTTCTCTTTGCTAAAACTGTGAGTGTGAATCTGGTACAACAAATTCGTTGTTTGAAAAAGGACGCTTGATTATAAACTCGATTTGAGCAGCTGGAGGAAGTCAAGGCCACAATAGCTGTCAGTCAACTGGGAATCGTTGACTCCGCTGACACACACATACCATTGGTGTTCGAAGTTTTATTCGCTCCAATCCAATGCTGATAACCTTACCCACTGCCGAGACCGTTCAGATACCGGTGCCGACCGACCGATATTTAATTGATCTTTGATTTTTGCTGGATACACTGCTACTATTCACAGAAGAGGGCTGGTTTTTAGGCAGCTCACGGAGAATAACAGGGCAGAAACTTCGCTTGATCGAGAGACTTTGATCGCCATATAAAAGTCTACGATAAGTGACACCTGTTTAACGTTTTCTTGTTGAAAAGAAGACGTTAATAACTTTGATATTTGCCTAACTAGGGAGTAATTCAGTTCTGAAGGTTACAATTACTTGGCCAATGAAAGGATTCTCATTCCATCTTACACAGCAATTCCTAAATATGAAGTTTAAGCAAAGACGGAAGCAATTTCACAAATCCATCACCGAAACAAGCGAAAGAATCAAACCTTCATCTTGCGAGCGTATTTTCGCATTGCGAGGTGATCTTGCCACCACGCGCGAGATTCGCTGTAAAAAATGATAAAAAGAAAGCGACTACGTTGTTTCAAAACGTGTGAAACTGTAAATAATAGGTTTTTTTTATATTTGTAATGACTTTCTCCATCATTTTCGAAAAATAAAACTTTTACTGTGGCCAAATGGTATTGTTATTCATGTAGTGCTCGGGGAAACTAGCCTTATAGATTGTGTTTCCCTACTGCAGCTACTAAAAAACGGCTTAGCCATCCAACGGAAAACCCGAATATCTCCGAAAATATTTCTGGTAGGAATTTCTTCTTCGAACTCGTGCTCCATGTCATGCACCAAATCTCCCCTGTCATGAAATTTCAACCAAATCAGAACAAAACTGAAGGTTATCGTATCCCAAACAGACAGACAAAATCCACCAAAATCAAAAGTCAGTCGAGTATTCGACTTTTCTCACTTCGCTCGTTCGGCTTGTTACTAGTGCACCTGGTGGATTTCACGAAAAATTATTAAGAAAAATAAAAAAGCCTGTATAATACACAAATGAAGCGTACAAAAACGTACACACTCACACACACACAAACATTAAACATTTCAAACACAAACTACGTTCACTTTCTGACATAAACCATTGAGTAAAAACAGTTTTCGTTGTGGTCTTATCTGTTTTTTTTCGTGTACTTTCACAGCTGTGAGTATGAGGATAATGCTTTTTTTCCTAAGTGGTAAGGCGTTTTTTTGTTAAATTAATTACAAATAGCTGTAGTTTAACGGTGTGCCTTTTGTTGTGTTGGAGGTTAGGGGAAGTTTAAATTCAGAGTTACCTATCAGTTTCCATAGTATTTTACGGTCAAGAGTTAGCATTTTCCAACATTTTCCCAACGTATTAGGCGCGTAAAAATGAACATGAAGTACGTGAATGTACATACGCAGCACGGCAAAGTAAGCACAAAATGAAAAAATATTGCTTTGCTCTTTGCTAAATAATACGAATTCAGTGAATTTCCTCACGAAGATTAAGGGCGCCACTTAAACTTGGCAAACCTAGTTCCTATTTCTGTTGTAGATTATAGCTCGCAATTGATAAGACAGGGAAAATGGACCTTATCACTGTCAAAACAGATAGGAAAGATGTGACATCTTCCCAAAACAAAAATTATCGAGGATTTCCGCCAAGCTTTTCGGTCGTCTGAAGATGTGATGCAAATGTTGGGCCCTTTTGCTATAGGTGAATCCCACCGACTAAGTCTTCAAACGTTAAATCAAATACTTGAAAACTGTGCAGTAAGCAATCATTTTCTAATTTTTCATTTTGTTTTCGAACTATTTATTACTCGGTGGGACTAACGTAGAGAAAGTGTTTGGCGACTGATGTCACGACTCCAAACAAAGCTTGGTGTTAATTCTTAGTAAGTTTTGTGTTTGGGGGATGTCATCCTCTTTTAGCAACTGTAGCCGGATTCTGAAAATCTTTTGGCCCTAACTATGTTTGGAGGTTTCCCCCGTTTGAATCTTTCACTAAGAATTTTTTTCTGCTTCAAAAATTTGTATTTAGGTTCAGAATTGTCATCTATAGTCAACTTCTTAAGAATCAACGCTCAAATTATGAAATAATAAAAATAAAAAAACTCACTCGTATCGACGAAAACACGCTCGTAACGGCGTAATGAATGTACGATAAGCTTAGGTTACTACAGCTACACTATCTTCAGAGATTTATTCAACACTTCTTAGCCGATTGACTTTCCATCCTGTTTAATACAAAGATAATTGTGCATTTCAAATTGCATTTTTTATTTTATGGGCGTGATTTTTGTGCGGTAAGTGCAATTCTTTACTCTGTAACAACCACTATCAGGGCGTTCCAACCGGTGGGCGTCTTGACCGATTCGGTGAAATTTCCTCCCCCATCACTTCCTCCCCATCATTTCCTCCTGAAAACTTTCCCCCCCCCCCCCCATACGAGTTCAATCCGGGTGTTATCTCATCCCCGTACAAAATCATCCCATAATGATTTCATCCCTACTGCACTTTTCCTGCCATGAGATAATATCACCCAAATTGTCATCTTTAAAATTTTATAAGATTTCCTCCCCAATCTTTTTACAGTTAGAATGGGTTTTCACTTAACAGTTGAAACTATCATTCCACAAAAATCAAGTCGATAATTCGATTTCCTCCCCATCTTTTTACAGTCAGAATGGGTCATCAGATGTGTTGTTAGGTTAACGTTTACGGCATGAGCACAGTGTGTCGTGCCTGCTTCTTATTAATGTTTATTTATTTATTCAACATAGATGCCAGTTTCCTTTTTAAAGGAATGCGGCATAGCATACATATAGAAAAATATACAATATCTAAAAAATAATGTGAAAATAATGTTGTTTTGCTGGTCATTAAGAGGCAGATATCTTAACTTATGTTTAGGTATTCAAAAGTGTTATTTGTAAAAAATTGACAGTATCCATAAAGTAAGTGACTAACCAATTGCATAGATTAACAGATATTGACTCGTCCACATTTTTACCAGTAGGCTTTGTAGGCATTCTAGGAACCAGTAACTCAAATTATTTTCAATGCCGGTGTCAATTTTTCACAAACATAATTGTTGCGGTTAGAATAACCTACCTGTTAGTTGTTCTTACGGCTCTAACTTTGAAATTTTTGTGAACTGAATTAAACCGTAGCTATATGTCACAACATTTACGAAAATTTTAGCATGTCTCATGACAAGGTCACAGATCCAATGGTTCTTAATTCTATCACACACAGTATGTTACAGGGTATGACATAAATGTAGGTCTCCATCGTCCTCAAAGCCAGACTCCATCTGGATTATTACAATTATCGTATCATAGAACTATTATAGAAATAACTAATAAGGTTAAAAAAATAATAATTACAAAACAGGAACAGTATAATAAATTTTTTTCAGGCCCAAGGAAAATATGGTTCAAAAATTCAGGGGGAAATGAACGAACACGTTGCATAAAAAGAAAGCAAAACTACTAAATGATCACATTAAAACAATTTTAAGACACATTATATACAAATTTGTCCTTCAGAGATGTTCAGAGGACTTTGATATAGCTGCCATACGGTAGCATGGCGACATTTTGCCCTCACCTAGGGATCGAACCAATGAAGCCATTTTCAACTTTCGTAGCTTAAAACGTAGGTATTAACAAGGAACAGTGCCTTTTTACCCCCATTTTATTTTGACTGATTTATCTCATAAAGTGTTCATTTCAATTGTTTCATATTGCGATAATCGCTTATCAAAATTCTAGCTATTTAATTAACCTGAAATACCTCCAAGAAAAAATAACAAATATTAGTATATAAACGTGATCTTTCGCAAAATTATTTGCCTCTTGAAAGTTCTGAACTAATTTTTTTTTTCTATTTTCAGGTTGTGTATAATATTAGATGAGAATGGTTTGTCTTCTACTCCGTCGAACAAGAAAAGTAAAATGGTCTCGATTGATAGTGACTGGGATTTTTCTGTCGTTCTTCTTTTATCTATATTCATCACATAACGGAGCAGTTGGAAAAAAATGTGATTTCAATCTGAATGTGAACGACTCAAACTGTACAGTTGCTGCGGAAACGGTGAATGCAGAACCCAAAATTCAGACTTCTACAGAATTACCTCCATTTAATGAATATTCTTATCCATTTATTATTCCCAATGTAAAGAAGTGCATGAACGTTGATGGAACGACCAAAGAAAAAGTTCATCTTCTCTTGATTGTAAAATCGGCCGCAGGTAACTTAAAACGTCGTGACATCATTCGCCAAACTTGGGGATTAGAAAATCGATTCCCGGACGTTGTGATTCGTCGAGTTTTCAATCTAGGATTATTGTTCACAAATGATTCATTAATTCAACAGCAAGTGATGGACGAACACTTTCAAAATGGCGACATCGTTCAGAGTGCCTTCACGGACAGTTACTACAACAATACCATTAAGACAATGATGGGCATGAAATGGGCATTTGAAAACTGCCCAACTACCAACTTCGTAATGTTCGTAGACGATGATATGTATGTTTCCGTTAAAAACGTGATTCGATTCGTGAACCATCCTCAGGATTTTCCCAATTTTTACGAAAATAAAACCGCATCGGATACGGTTCGACTCGAGGAATCCGACATCACTAATGGTACCACAGATTTTTATGCTGGTTTTCACATGGTTAATTTCTCGCCTCATAGGGACAAAAACAGTAAATGGTACGTAAGTATCGATGAATATCCATACGACAAGTACCCTACTTTCATCCTGGCTGGCGCGTTCATCATGTCGTTTCCGACTTTAAAGAAAATGTATTTTGCAAGCAAACGCACGAAACACTTAAACTTCGACGATGTCTATTTGGGCCTTGTTGCCGCAAATGCTGGCATTACGCCTTTTCATACTCGTCGTTTCCATAATTTCGAGCCGCCATCGGACTATCAGTTTGCAATATCCACGCATATGTATGGAGATACTTTAAAAATGAAAAATCTCTGGAATGAACAAGAATCTCTCTCAAATGCGTAGCTATTAATAAAGGTCTGAACTTAATTTATAGCAAGGGTAATGTGATTTAGGAATAGCAATTAATAATACCGTCAACATCTCTTGTATCTGTTATATTGGCGTTATGAATTTCTAATGAGTGTTGCTGTTTAACAAAAGCAAATCTATTATGTGTGTTATCGAAAAAGCGTGGTTGTAAGTTAGTTGTGGGGGGGAGGGGGGAATGGTGAATTAAAAAAGTGTACAGGTTACCCACTTGTGACTCCTAATGTGAATCGCCCTCAGAGTTTAGTGGGGTGACTGGAGTGTCTAGGTTCCGTTGTGTGCTAAGTATGGCTAGCACACCCCTGGCACTATATGTAGTTGACCACCAGGCCCGCACTCAAATGACTGGAGCGGAGCGGCCCCGAAGGTCGAGCAAAACTCCGCTATCATCACACTCCAATGTAATCTTAGACCGCGCATCACGCGAAACCCAAGGACTATCCAAACTACAATTTGCGTGCGGTAGCATGAGAGTCTGGACAAGGTTTATCAAAACAAAAATCCGGAGGCGGACATGGGGTTAAGGAACCATCAGTGTGACAAAATGGGCCCATAGCCAAGAGCCAAAAATCCAACGAGACAGCGAGCCGTTTCTAATTGTTAAAGACATCCTATTGTTAAAAGATTTGATTGTTGATGATAAAGAGGCGGAGTAAAGTTTCATAAATTCATCATTCCGGCCTCACTAGCAGACATGCGTCTGCTACTAAAAGCACGATATTTTGTAAGGCTGGGCTGATCCCGATTACCGATTCAGAATGCCTCGCATAATTCGTTACCGACATTTGCAATATCGGTAGAAATTGGGACCGGTAGATAAAATCCAGATAAATTGGTAATAAACCAAATTGAAGATATTTTCATTCCTCGTCGACGATTTTGACGTTTGTATACACCATTTTGAAGGTTTTTTTCTCCAGCTTTCCAATGGTCCAAGCCTCAAGCAGCTGTCTCTCTCTTATTGTTTCGAAATTACAAGGCAATTTGTTTTTATTTTACTGGGGGATTTATCTAGTGTGTCGCCCCAAGTTAGGCAACAAACATCACAACAAACATCACATCAATTCAATTGTCGAGGTTGTAAACCATTGTAGCGCGACGCCATTGCGTCAGTGTCTTATATCTTGAAGCGCGCCGTGCGTCCCGTTTGGCAAAGCGCTTCAGCAAATAGCTTTCTTGGCTCAATGCTGACGTCACCACTAGACCTTCGGCGCTATGCGAGCAAACGGGACGATCGTCGTAGGAAACAAGATGGCTGGCGTTTTTATAAAAATAACTCGTTTGTGAATATTTGGGCTCCTGGTAAAAAACACGCGCGCGAATTGTTTCCCAGCACTGTATAGACGATGTAGATTTATTTGGGCTGTTTGCAGTGAAGGGCAAAGTCTGGCAAACTAAGCAAACATTTAACAATTACGAAATATGTTTCAAAATGTGTGACTATGCACGTACTTGCGAACGATGCACTCACTCACTACACACGTCAGTAGGAAATCAAGAATTGCAACGTTATATTTTGAAAATTCGTTTTATAAATTAGTGTTTCAGCGAGCACACAAAACGAATTATCGGTATGGCGTCTGTTAGTGTCAGTAGAATCGACCGTTAGGCTGAAAAATTTGCCATTATCTCACGTCACTTCGAAAGCGTCCACGTACAAGGGGGCGGCCTTCTTGAAGCTAAGCCAAAAAAAGCAGTAATTTTTCTGCTTCGCGTCGCTTCGAAGCACTTTCTCAGCGCCCCCAAACGGGACAGTCATGAGCGCTTCACCAAACGGGACAGTGATTTTGATAAGCGCTGAAGCGCTTTGCCAAACGGGACGCACGGATAGTTGGACACATTTCAGGTACTCGAGGAAAAATAATAATGCGGTACAAAGGCTTAAATTGTGTTGAGATCAAGAGCAATGACCCACCTGACAAAAATTAACTCGTGTAGGAATGCCAGCTAAGCTGCTCTCAATGCAAAATCTGACCCACAATAACGTTGGAAATGCTAATTCTAGTCCGCTCATCCCCATGTTAATTTCCATAGGGTGATTATTCATCGATACCGAGATAACGGGAAGGCTTCCAGCTATGAAATTGGACGAATGGAGGCAGTACGATACGAACTGCGTACCTTTTATGGTTTGGAGCCTAGGGGTGTAACGACGATGGCGTGGGACGGCGCGTAAGTACGAAAATATTGTTATAACCATTGTTAGTATTGTCGGCATCGTCTCTCATTGGACAGCCAGAGTTCGGACAATGACAACGTGTATACTGATGTGCGTGCCTAGACACACACTAGTGTAGCACGATAAATCTAAACAACGTTGCCAAAGAAATTATATTCACGTCCAGTTCACGAAAAATAAACCAACTCTAAAAACAAAGCAAAATAAACAAAGCCAAAAACTGGTGAAGAGGCCACCAAGTTGTGAGTGGTTCGGCCCTTCAAAGGAGTGATATCAACACACCAAAACTAACGAAATAAAACAAATTACAACAAAATTAAAACCAAACCAAAAACCTATAAAGAGGTGACCAAGTTGAGAATGGTTCGGCCTATAGGCAAAAGGTAGTATCATATTGTGGAAAACCAATTTCTTGTTGACGTGCCACTTTATTACACATCTGCACGGTAGTGGAGTTGAGTCTAATACATAATTAAAAAAAAAGGAGTGATATCATATCAAAAACCAAAACTGGTAAAAGGAGCCGTCAAGTTCCGAATGGTTCGGCCCTTCAAAGGAGTGATATCAATACACCAAAACATTCGCCAACTTAATCGCACCGAATAATACTTTGGACGTTAAATGAAAACTTGAACATTGCTACCGAAAGTAGCAATGTTCTAGTTTTCATTTAACCTTCGAATTATTAAGCGGTGCGATTAAGCTGGCGAATGTTTTGGTGTGTTGATATCACTCCTTTGAAGGGCCGAACCATTCGGAACTTGACGGCCCCTTTTACCAGTGTTGGTTTTTGATATGATTCCAGCTATCCTGGCAGCCTTTTCCTGGTTGAATGTTATTGCTACATTCAAAGGCCGACCATTTTTTTTTGCCAGACTCTGACTCGGGGTATTCTTTATATTCTAAATTTAACGCATAGTTAATAATACTAAGCGTAAACTTTAACAGCCAAACAGCAAAGAAAGCGTAGCCCGCTCCATTATTTCGACAGTGGAAGAGACGGCGGCCTAAGTATAGGTTTTATGCACAGCCACTATGTGGCGCTAATCCAATGGGCTTTGCCCGGTGGTTTCGTGTCCTACCCTCGTCGCCATTGTTGTATCTCACCATCTCTGGTTAGAGAGTGGGTGTAATGAGGGAGACAAAAGGATAGGTGGTCTGAGGGGTAGCACCCTTACTCCTAGTGGCTGTACATGCAACCTACACCATTGGTGTGCGGGCCTGGTGGCTAACTACAGAAAGTGCCAGGGGTGTGCTAGCGATGCTTAGCCAGACTTAGCACACCATAGAATCTGGAAACTCCAACATCCTAAGCTGATCGACAAATTTTTAACCATGGTTTGACCTGCGTAAACATAGTATAACCTCGTTTAGAAAACGCACACTATACAGTGATCATTTAACTGATTATTTGACTGATCGTTTTTTGGTGTGGAATTGTCTGTCAGCAGCATTAGACTTGCAGCAAGAATTATCCTCGAGCGAAGCGAGACGCCGCTGAATGAGCGAGCGTCAACGAGCGACCCGGCTCGGCTAGTAACAAATCTATATAACTAAGATCGTAATGTTGGTTTGTTTGTTTGTTTGTTTGTCGCCAGATTACCGAGATTCCCACTCCTTATTCTATTGAAGTCCGCAGTGGAAATCTCTATACTCGTAATGCTTTTATTTTTTGTGGTATTTCAAACTTGTTGTCTGTATGAGTAATAATTCTGACTGTCTTTTCAACAAAGATGCACAGTACTGATGACGTCATATTTTTTTCCAGTCACATAGTGGGAATCTCGATAATCTTAATCTTGTTTGTTTGTGTGTCTTTCATTAGAATTGTCAGTACAAGTAATGATTCGAAACGGAAAATCACAGTATTTTCATGCAAACGGGATCTAGGCCCTGGATCTAACTAAATCTAATGAAAGCTTAGCCTACTGCTAATGGGAAATCACATTATTTTCATGCAAACGGGAAATCACAACAATGCTCTATAAAACCAGCCTTATACGGGGGGGGGGATGCTCTAGTTAAATCTAACATCATTAAAACCGTGTTGCTTTTGTGAATATTTGTTCAATCACCTACTCCTCTGGACGTAGAAGGGCTAAAATGTAAATTATGTGTCGAAACGAAGGAAAATACCCCGATTGAAGTGTAGAACTATTTTGATCGTCCATCGCGGGTCCTAAATGCTCCAAATTAACGAAAAAGCTCCCTCTGCAACAATCACCAGCACACATTACGCAACAAAATTAATGCATTACGTTATCCCGTCGACCAGTTTTTTTTTTTTTTTTTTTTGGATGCCTCCAACTTTGACGTCTTGTTTTGTACCAAGTGTTTTGAGTCGAGCGTGCGGGTGGTAGTAATCTGTAGTTTGTGTTAGTTATTTGTAGATGAGCGTACGACGGCAGGTCAGGGCTCAATAAACAAATTCAATTCAATTCAACGTTTCGGGAACAATAATAAGTCAGTAACTTGCTTTTCTCAATAGCAATCAGTAAGCATGTGCAGCTTTTCGCAATATCTTACATCATTAAAATCGTTCCGTGTGTTTGTTTATTTATTTATTTATTTATTCACATGTTTCCTTCTACTCCTCTACAGATAGTGGCGTCAAATATTACAGAAAGATGTCAGAAGAAAGGAGAATTTAGGTCCTAAATGCCCCAAATTAGCGAAAAATGACCGTTTGCAACAATCAGCAACATTCACACAACAATACATGACGTCATGGAATGTTGACTAAATTCGTTTTCGTGGAAACCTCCAACAAGGAGCTAGTCAATTAAGTCTGGTTGTTCTCAGTAACTTAGTAAACGCAGCTTTGCTCAATAATATTTATTATCTGATTTAAACCTGGAGTGTTGATGGTTAAGGTGTCAGCCTGTAATGAAGAAGGGGGTCTATTTCCGTCCAAAGCTGCGAAAATGGTAGTTTTAAGACAGGTAGAAGGCATAGTTTACGTTAGGCATAAAACATAAAAACATAAAACATAAAAAAATCAATAATATGTAAATTGTCTTTGTAAGGTGAAAAATTTATGGTATTCACTTTTTCAATAAATAACAAAACTTTTATACGATGTATTTATTTTATTGTGTGTAAAGAGAAAATAAAAAGAAACAAACGAGTAGGCAAAGTAACAGTGTGACATGTATTTACACTTACATATTCTTGTTGCCCTACTGGCAACTTACCCTAACCTATATAAGTAAGGGACAAACAAGGTGTTGGACTGGTGAAATGGATTTTGAGGACTAGGACTTGAAATGTTGTCACAATTAAGAGTTATTTCCACCTTGAATGTCCGATGTTGTTCCTAATGCTGGTTTGGTTTAACATATCCATTTCTCCCGTGCGCAAGTCAGTCAAATTACGATGCTCCGTTGCTGGGTCTCTTGAAATGCCATCTCCCGGGGTGGACGTACAGTAGTTACTGGCTTAATGGTTACTCGAAAATGATAACCATGGGATCTACCTTCCTCCATGCCTACTTATTTGAAGTGAGGGACAGGGAAAGGGAGGAATTTTTTAGCTAATAGCTAACCAAAAATAACTACTGATAATTTCCTTCTCCTAATGCTGCATCACTCAGAAACGTCGAGGAAAAAGGTTTGGAACTTTTTTTTAACGGTATTTGCACTACATTTGCCATTTTTTCTTCTTACAATTCCATTCTTCCCGGCCGGATGCATCAAATTGCAGGGAGTTTGACTGGGCGGACATGTTGATTTAGTGAGCAGACGATGGTGAAAGGTTGAAAGTAATTTAAAACAGATTCATTGCTTATAGATGTTTTAATGGTCAGTAATTGAGATGTTGCACTCGCCTGCCACGGCACAAATCCCTAACCCCTGCTTTAAACTAATGTAATGTGGGTGAATAGTGGTGAATTGTTTGGGGCAAGATGTTACTTAAGTGGGCACAATTGGGGGGGGGGGGGGGAATTGGGGAATAATTTTCTAGTGAATGATCGAAAATAAACAACTTTCTGAAGGAGGGCTTGAAAACTACATTGTTACCTAACAGATAACAACGTTAAACCCTTTGAATCTATTACAATTGTCGACTAGACAATGCACGAGTTTATATTGTTGTTACAACAGAATTAGAATACATACTGTTACAAGATAATACATTTGTTGGACAACTAAAATGCTTGGAAAAGAGGCAGATTGAGAGAAGGTCTCACTTGTAAGGCCAATTGTGGTGTAGTTGCAATTAGCAACAGCACGAGAGCGTCCAACATTTACGAATCTACGGGCAAAAACTGAGACCAATCTCTACACCCACTGGCAACTTAACCCTACCCTAATAAGGGACAAACAAGGTATTGAGTGACAACTTTAATAGTATACACATGACTCGCATGACTGATGGTCACATGACTGATAGCTGATTGGCTTAAATGACTGGTTAGACAGAAGGTTTACATCAACAGCAAATCAGAGTAAAGCATATACCAGCATAACCAGGCTATAGTTTGTTCCACATTATGTTTTCAGAAAACTGACTAGATGACTACTCGGTTTCTTGCACTAGGAGTGCAAAAACATGTGGATCTCACACTTGTAGACTCAACAAAGTTACTGTTAGAGTTTACGAATGGGATGTTTACGGAATTTGTGCACTCGTAGTGGAAGAAAACGTGGCGTCATACAGTCAGTTTTCTGAAAACATAATGTGGAACAAAGTATAGACCCATCAATTAACTGTGTGCATAAAAAGTGTACAGACCACAGTAGAAATATGCAGTAAATAACCAAGTTTAATATAAATATACAGAAATAATGCAGCTGGCTCAAGTTGCATTAATTCAGTCACGTTTTTTTTTTTTGAGGAGGGGTTTGCACTGCAAAGCAAAGCAAAGCAAGCGAAAATCAGCGTATGTCATAGGAAACAGCACTTTTTCCTAATACAGATAGTAAGTAGTAGATTAAAAATTTATTTAGTAGTAAAAGTCAATGATTTTCTACGTCGGATAAAAGGTCATTTACCCCAACATAAAAAAGCCCAACAGGTATAGCTACGGAATGCTAGCATTACAATTCTGGAATAATATGAATACAGGAACAACCACAATTTATAGGCCACATAGTTGGTTTTTATGAGCTGAAACATTAGGAAACGTGCACACTGCATTCTGGTCTTTTTAGATGTGATAACCTCGGTCAGTGGCATACGAGTTTCAACAAGAAATATCCTCGAGCGTCGATCCAACAGACACATGCTGAACAAGAATACAAGTATAGGACGTCACTTACAGACGAATAGTGACAAAATACGTAGGCCTAGTCACATAAACCTTATTTAAAGAGGCGTAGCAATAAGGAACCTCCTCGAGCGAAGCGAGACGACGCCAACGGGGCGAGCAAAGTGAGCGATGTGGGTACTCTTAATCATTAAAAACGTACGGTCGGTCGGTTTGTTATATGTACGTTTTCTCCTCCAAATGTAGAAAGGTGGGAAAGGTATCGAAAGACGGAAAATTACTTCAGGTATCGTTTAGGCATATTTTCGTCGTTCTACAGTAGGTAAAAGTTTTTCCCTAAAAAAAAAAGTGAAAATGCTCGCCAAAAAAATGCTCCCGGGAAAATTGCTCACGGAAAATTGCTGTATAAAAAATTGCTCGTCGGGAAAATTGTTAGTCCTAAAACTGACCGTGCGGTTAATTTAGAAAAATGATAAAGGATTTGTTTTACAAAAATGATTAAAAAGGACTTTTTCTTAAGTGCACATTGAATAAAAATGTTTCCTACATAAATCCGTTAACATAAATGCCGTCAAGTGCAGGATGTGTTCAAGTTCATTAAAAAGAAAATAGCCCACCCCATTTGGAAAAATGACAAAAAAAAAGCAATTTTATCAAGACATGCTCCTGTGCCGTATCTCTTAAAACGTAAAATTGTATCAAGACACATGCTAGTGTGTCGCCCGCCAAGATAAATGATAACATTCAGATAATATGTATATATGAGCATGCATTGGCGACCACTACACACGTTGTGTCTTTACTGCAAAGGTAGTTTGTGTTTTCAGCTATCTGATGATAAATAACTATGCGACAGCAAAGGATGAAACTTGTTTAATCGGGAGACTTTGGTCGCCTGACAACATAAAAGTCACTATTAAGGACACAGCTCACCGTTTTCTTGTTGAAAAAACAACGTGAATAACGTTGATATATGCCTAATTACTAACTACTAACTGCTCCAACGCTTTTTTTGTATCACGAAAATAAATTCTTCCATGCGGTGAATAAAGCTGGTTCTTAGCTCATTTTACAGGTATTGCTCTGGAGATGTGCCCTTTTCATATGGACCTTCGACCTTTGCATACTCGAGCAGGGCCAATGATCGCAGCCGTTGGTTATATAAAAACCGATAACCGCTCGCTTCTAATCAATAACTATTACTTATTGTTGTTGTTGTTGTTGCTAATAAAACTGTTGCGAGTTCGAATCCCGTCCGTCATGGAAACGTGAGTGACAGGCTGCACAATGCTAAACTGGAAATAAGCTGTTCTTCACAGTTCCCGTAATAAAAAATTCGGTTGCACCACGCTATCACTGCAGACAAGAAGGCAAGGGGGGAGGGGGAGGGGGGGAGAAGGTTTTATGTTGGTAAGGGAGACGTGCGAAGTGACCCAAAATCAGTGTTTGTTAGCCAGATACGCAAAATACTGATTAAAGTGTCTTGCATACGCACGCCTATTATTCCCGCTTCCTCTACGCTGACCCAACCAAACTAAAAAATGAGCAGTCCTTCACAGTACCTATCACCACGCTGACACTGAAGGCAAGAGGGAAAAAGGGTTTGCAGTGGTAAGGGAGAGGCGCTGATTGAGTGAGCGAAGCGAACGAAAATCAGCGTTTGTCAGCCAGCATGCACAAAATAGGCATAAAGGAACTTAATATTGATGAAGCATGGAATTGAACATGAGTGACAGGCTGCACAATGCCAAAATGGAAATAAGCAGTTCTTCACGGTCCCCTTAATAAAAATGCGGTGTCACCACGCTATCACTGCAGACAGGAATGCAAGGGGGAAGAAAGTTTTATGATGGTGAAGTGCTTATTGGGAGAAGTGCTTATTGAGTAAGCGAAGTGACCCAAAATCAGTGTTTGTTAGCCATGCGAAAAAAAAATGATTAAAGAATCTTGCATACGCACGTTTACAACACCCATCAGGAGGACGGGCTTCCCTCTAGCTCCGAATGAGCAGTTTCATTATTTCAAACATTGTTATTAGGCAACAACGTAAATCAGCAAACGCCCTTATGAAAAGCTAACGAGCAGAACAACAATGAAAACGCCAGGATAAAGGGTATTGTCATAATTATTTTATTGGAATTTTTAAAAGTGCGTTTTTTCAACTAGTCCTCCTATCCTGATGGTTCGGGCGTTGGCCTACTATTAAAACGGTTACGAGTTCGAATCCCGTCCACATCCGATATGGATTATTTGTTTAAGAAAGGCAGGAGGTATACCTAACATTAGGTATATGCGCTATGGTAAATGCGTTGCAAATTCCCTAATATTATAGAAATACAGAGTTTACGTTGTCATATTTTCTAATACGAAGTAAAAAATAAATAAAAACTCAGTTTAGTCATGTGATTTCAAGTTTACCCTGCAAGTTTTATTTTATTTTATTTTCTGGTGGTGGGGTGAGGGTGGGGGCAATATTTGAGGGGGGGGTCATGGCCTAGCACCGTCACTGGGTGTGGGGAGGTTCTTACAACAAAGATCAGTAACTGTCCCCATCAAAAAAAAAATAAATAAAAATTTTTTTGTTGTGCCAAACAACTCTTCATTGGTGGCGGTGGTTGTCTGTGGGAATGGACCCCCAGCCGTTATACCAAACTGGAAATGAGCAGTCCTTCATAGTGCCTGTCACCACGCTGACACTGAAGGCAAGAGGGAAAAAGGGTTTACAGTGGTCAGGGAGATGCGCTGATTGAGTGAGCGAAGCGAACGAAAATCAGCGTTTGTCACCCAGCATGCACAAAATAGGCATAAAGAAACTTAATACTGACGATGCATGGAACATGAGCAGCAGGCTGCACAATGCTAAACTGGAAATAAGCAGTTCTTCACAGTTCCCGTAATAAAAAAAAATTCGGTGGCACCGTGCTACCACTGCAGACGAGGCAAGGTGGAAGGTGGTTTTATGATGGTAAGGGAGACGTGCTGATTGAGTGAGCGAAGTGACCCAAAATCAATGTTTGTTAGCCAGTATAGACAAAATAGTGATTAAAGAGTCTTACATACGCCCGTTTACTACTCCTGTCCGGAGGACGGGCTTGTTCTAGTCATCATTAAGTCTGGTCACCTGCGAAATACATAGATTACAAGCAAAAACGTCAAGTGTGCCGTAAAAAAAGGGGTTATATGATTGAATTTTCACTTGATAAAATGTACACGGATAAAAATTGGTGGTTTTTAATTGAAATAATCAAATGTACAATTGAAAAAATTGCATCTGTTTAAGTTCTGTTGTGCTTTACGTTTTAAATATATGATTGGTTAAACACAACAGCACCTAAAACAGATGCAATTTTCTCAATTGTACATTTTATTATTTCAATTAAACATCATCAATTTTCATCCGTGTACATTTTAACAAGGAAAAATTCAATCATAACCCCCTTTTTTACGGAACACTTGACGTTTTTGTTTGTAATCCGTGTACCTTTTTTACAGCTATGGCGTCGCGGAACAAAGCTTTATGCATGCATTCGAATGTTGCTGGCTACTTTGAAACAACTCAACTCAGCTATCAAAGCCGGCATCTGATTGGCATTGTACCCTAATTACAATGGTTAAAACAATGTAAAACTATCAAAATGATCGTTCAGGGTCCCGTAACTCCGGAACAGCTCGACTAATCGAAAGAGTGGTCTCTGCGTGGATGAAGCCCAGGGAAATTTCTGGCCTAGATCACGTTTCAGATTTTAGGTAGGTGCAGTAGTTTTTTCACAAGAACAACCACAACAAGCACTGAACAGTTTTCAAATTTACGTGTGGCTCCGTACATTTACTCTTGCACGGAAATGCATAAAAGTTGGTATAAATATATCTTCTATACCGATCTACTATATAGGAACGGAGAAATTAACAGTTTTAGTTATGCTGGAAAGAGGACTTCAATCATATATATATATAATAAAATGGATACGCGCTCCGTTCTTAATATCACGCTAGAACCTTTCGGTTAAATTCAGGAAAGAAATGGGAAACTTGGGGTGTAACGAAGCATAAATTATTTTTAAAGGAAAATGGAAAAGGAACAATTTTACTGACATTTAAAGCATTTAAAACGGGCACAAATGATGTTAAATAAAATACGATTTTTACACCCCAGTTAGCTTGGACTGGGGAAGTAGTTGCACCCCTACACCCTCAGTCGCAGCTACGAAGTCCTCGCATGCTCCTAGATTTTTTCACCTCGCATGCCTAATTTTGTTCATGGGGTGTGAAGCAAGACGGTGGAATT
The DNA here is from genome assembly GCA_023313725.1 of Lithobius niger. Taxonomy (NCBI): domain Eukaryota; kingdom Metazoa; phylum Arthropoda; class Chilopoda; order Lithobiomorpha; family Lithobiidae; genus Lithobius; species Lithobius niger. The sequence goes on from JAHWFP010175093.1 coordinate 33,115, forward strand.
ACACATGGGGTTCAATAAATACAGGTAAGGGCTGTAAGGAGGATGTGGGAAGGAAGGGGGAGGGGGATACTCGGAACCTTATATTAAGAAACTCATTTTCAGGAATTTAAAGCTACAGAAACGTATAAAATGCTGTTTTTCAGATTTTTTTTTAACAGCACATTATTGCACGTTATTGCGGTACTCTTGTATCTTATTTGCTAACTTTACCAAATTTTTCTCTTGAGTAGGTAGACACTGCTCCATTCCCTTTAACCCAGGAGTACCATTAGTCCCAGACTAACTCAAGTTTCTGTCAATTTTTAAAGAGTATAACGAAGTGATAAACGGGAATATCGTTTATTCGTTTGCAAAACTTTTTTTTTTATGTAACATGGTATGTATATACAACAGCAATGAAAATTATAATTCTGTTCGGTCATACACCACTTGATTTTTTGCTTTCCGTATGTCTTGTGTCCAAAAGAGAAAGGCTTTGTCGTTTTTAACAAAAGTCGTCTGAACAGTGACTGGATGATTGATGTGATAGATCGGTATTCCGTCACTCCCTATTTGGGGCCACGTCGGCAAGCTTGCGTCATCTACCGAGGTAGGATTTCTGCAAATGTAAAAATATATTTTGTAATGGAACCAGCAAGTAGGTTAACGGTATGCGCCGTATAAAATGACGTCATGCAAAGTTTGCCCATTTTAACCCATCGCCATTAACTTTTTCAGAACCTTTGCAACTCCCACTAGAAAATGTTACAAACGTCGAATCCCCCCCCCCCCCCCGTCGTTTTCAATGAAGGAGGAGACAACTCATGACTTTTTTTGCTCTTTTTCCCGTTTAGTAAAAATCCAATTTGTCCGAAAAAAAAGTTTCTCTGTTGGCCGTCATAAATTTAGGGAAATTCCCATTTGATTCACTCCGTGAATCTCACCAATTTAATACATTAAGTTTGTTTCGTTCATTTTTTGCTTTGGTGCGTATTTTAAGATGTTTCCGATTGTTTTTTGCAACATTTTCATTTTTTTTTTTTAGATTTAATGCCTAATAGATGCAACTAATTTAGGTTTTGTCAAGCGGAGAGGAATAATGGAGAATTTTGATACTTCGTTTTCATCTTGTAATTACAGTAAACAATATTGAGTGACCATAACGGAAGATTTAGGCAACCAACACCCTTTAATACAACCCGTTTTGGAATCCAGAATGAAGGAACTTTGTTTCCAAGGGCTCTGTTATATTAAGAAAATTAGGAATGGGTTATTCTAAAGGCGGCTATGAAAATCTGATTAAAAACAATGAATCAAAGATATAAATACTTGGTGCTTGAGGCTGAAAATTCAATTTCAACTTATTATCATGTTACCATTTGATACAAGGCCTAAGGAAAAGCTGAAGGCATCCTCAGGACTATTTGAATAATGAAGAATGCTGGAATAGGGGACGACGATTATGAAATCAGTTTTTTGTCTACTAGCAATTAGTAGGAAGCTGAATTTCAGCATGCTGCAATTCCACGTCCATGATGCATAAGTAGAACTTTCTTTTGTACTGGAACCGAAGTGCAACAAACCTGCTGTGCAACATATAACCTATATGCCGTGAGGCTTGACAGGACTATTGAATTTTTACCAATTTACATTCCTAACTATGCAGGAATAAACGGCGCTGCTCTAAAATAATCTGGAATGACAGACACGAACTTTTCAGGTGGTAAACAATCTTTGTTAAGACAAACTCATCCACGATTAACGCGTATTTACAGTCTGGCAATGACAAACCAGTAGCTTGAATGTGTACATCTAAAGTGGCTGTTGAAATTATGGATATCATTATTCCTTAATACTCCGCTTCTCGTCAGGTGAACTCTTCCTGGTTTTAATGAGCGGTTTCTTGGATAACTTCAGTCAGTGATGAGCAGTTTCTTGGATAACTTCAGTCAGTGATGAGCAGTTTCTTGGATAACTTCAGTCAGTGATGAGCAGTTTCTTGGATAACTTCAGGCAGTGATGAGCAGTTTCTTGGATAACTTCAGTCAGTGATGAGCAGTTTCTCTCACTGGTTTTGATGAACATAAATAACTTCCGTCAGTGAGCGTTTGGGAGCCCTGTTACTATAACAAACTAGATTAGGAGGTTTGTTGCTGAAGCCCTGGCGCCAGAAGGAGAGAGGGACAATTTTGCTAACTAATTCCAATCGGAAGTGCCTACGATCATTTACATGCTACAATCGACATGCACATGAGATCTCACAGGGCCCTTCTCTTTCCGAATATGCCAGGGCTGGCTGAGGTCAGGCTCGAACCAGGGACCTCTTGCACATGACACCGTCATTCTGACCATCAGGCTGCCTTGCCCCCTATATATCTTAACTAGCTGTTTACCTTTTAAGAATGACAGGAATTTATAGGAACACTCGTCCACGAGCACTGGGTGTGAAATATTGATTGTACGTTATGATTGTTTAATAAATACGGATGCCAACTATTCACGTTGCCTTTTGGACGTAACTGTCAAGACTACCAAGCGGAGAATCGAATCCTCGACCTTTGAAACCAAAGGCAGAAGTCCTACCGCTCAGCCACACCGACATGGCCGTGAGCGGTAGGACTTCGGTCTTTGGTTTCAAAGGTCGCGAGTTCAGTTCCCCGCTCGGCAGCTGGCATTCAAGTCCAAAAGGCAAACGTAAATAGGTTTGCATCCGTATTTATTTGACGCTTATCAAGCCCATTTGGCTTTCTGTTCTGTTTATGTAAGCTTAATGTTAAGACAAACAAATAAATTAATAATCATTAGAAAACCTGTTCAAGATTTTGTTTTTACCCAGAAATACTTACCAAAGCATTGCAGTTTACGTGAAAATGTGTTTATGGAAAGTCGAACTACCTAACCTGCTTGCTCGCTCGAACTTT
>JAHWFP010175093.1:36414-51545 GCA_023313725.1 Lithobius niger
CCCCCCCCCCCCCCTCTTTCAAAATAATGTAACTCCGTCCCAAATTGATGGCATTTAATAATTGTTTTAATTAACCGTTATGAAATCTACTGTAATAACGTTCATATGCATTGCTAACCTAAGTATGATAGTTTGGCTGGGAAATGGGAGTAAAAGTGAAGAATTTGATTCTTAACATAAAATGGGTTTTTTATAGGTTTTTCGCGTATTTGAGGGTCACAATAGCAAGTTATAGCCATGAAAATAGGCCTAACCGAAGCGCAATTTAATTATCTTTCATTTAGTCCTACTCCCATCTTTGTAGGTGACTTACTTCCAGAGAAATAGCGGTTCAAACACGCACGCACACACGCAATTTCGTATTTAGCATTTAATTCTGTCGTGTGTTTGTGTAATGAAATTTAATTTAACTGCTTGGTTCTCTGTATTTCATTTTAAATATCCGTAAAATCAACTCTAACAGCCTTTCCACCAGTTTACTGCACGTGATTCATTCTTGACCGTTGCTCCAAATCCATTGTTGCTGCACGTTTCGAAAACATCGACGCTTCCACGAAAAAAATCTGTCAACAATCGTTGAAGCCACGTATTGTTGCTGATTGTGGCAAACGGTCATTTTTTGTTCATCCGGGACATTTAGGAACTAAATAAAGAAACACACTGAACGATTTTAATAATGTTAGATTTTTATTCTTCCTACTAAAGACATAATTTTCCAACCAAAAGGTAGCCAAGTATGTTATGTTATGGTATGTATGTAAAACCTTGCGATAAAAATCACAACAGTTTTCCACGTTTAAACATTTACCATTTACCCGCCAGACTATCATAAGTTGAGTAACAATCAAATTAATTTATTTAACTGGTTAAATAAAACAAAACTAAATTCCATCAATTAGGGAAGGAGTTGCATACGTACGTACGTCATGCATAGCCTTCATGAAAATCAAACGTTATTCGCAATAATAGGCTAAATAATATAGAGCAGTGACATTTGCCGCCATATTGGCACCAATATAGGTTTTGGAGGGCATAACTACAAGGTGCACTACATAAAAATGGAGGGAAAAAACAACCGAAGAGTGGATTTCTTAGGCTTAAAATAACGTTGTTTTCTCCAACAACAAAAAACGCACCTTTTAGATCTAAGAAATCACTCTTCACAGCATCGGCTTCAGTATGACGCCCTTCTGTTTCTCTCTGCAGTGCCCCTTGCAGCTAACCCATTATAAGGCTCCAGCATAGAGTTATATACAATAATACTACGTCGTGTCACTGCTCTATAACTAGAAAAATTCAACACCTTCTGTAGGAAAAATAAAAATATTGTTATTAAGAAAGCAGGTTCAGGCAAGCACCGTTTGCTTGTAGGTGATTGTTTGAAATTAAATATTTCCCGACGTAATAAGCGGAATTTATTTTTCTATATGTCAAATGGAAGATACAGAAGTAAACTTCAATTTCGCGCTGATATAATTTTTGCCAAAAATCAATAGCACTGCGGTAATTCGTGAGTGAAAGTAAAATTTTACGTTATAAATTAAATTTTTCACGTTTACTTCCATTTCCCAGCCAAATATACTTAGGTTCACAATGCATATGAACGTTATTAAAGTAGATTTCATAACGGTTAATTAAAAAAAATTATTAAATTCCATCAGTTAGGGACGGAGTTATATTATTTTGAAGGGGGGCCCCTAAAGGTTGATTTAGATTTTAAAATCAAAAAAGCATGATGATGGTATGCGTTAGTGATAAGATAAACCTAAAATCTAAGCATGTTTTTGATAGTCGGCCTAAGGCTCAAACGCCCAAAATATAACCAGACCGACATGTGTGTTACCCGCAATTTATGGAAAGGCTAAATAATTTTGTATATTGTCTTAATTTCTTTGTTGGTCAGCAAGCCACACTCACCATATCGTAGGGTTTCTAAATAACCACGCCTGCAATGGCACCTTTTCAGAAACGCAAATGTGCATAAGTGGATGGTGTTGACTACGGAAACTTCAGTGACTAATGCATTTCCTATCCGTTCTATTCAAATATAATAAAGGACGACACAAAACTTTACCCGTTTTTAGCGAAGTTGGTCCACAACTTAATCATTGTTTTACTGACAATTGTGTCCTCTTTTGTTCGCACATTTCCAGGAACAGGAAAGAGCATAAGGAGATCATCTGTATGGGTAACACCTGAAAATAATAAAGCCATTGTCAAGACTCGTAAGATTGTCTTATAGGTTGAAGCCTTATTACTTACGCATATTTAAGAGCCAAAATCCCAGAAACCCTTTGCCCAATTTCATCGATTTACGTAATTAAATCTAAAATTAGAGTGTATATTGTACAGCATTGGACAATGAATTTTGAACACTTCATATGTTGTACTGAATTCTGCATACGGATTAATCGTTCCTGGTAGGTGCCAATGTTTGTGGAAACATCTTTCCATTGTTGAAATAGAACAACGTTGCATTGTTGGACCACGTTTCTAAGCTGTGGATAGTTTGAATGAGGCAAGTTTCTCACGCATACAATGCTAAATCGTAAGATTTCGTCCAGGAAAAAATCGCTGCATCAATGCTTGTGTGGCAAAATAGTGTTCAAAATTTATTGTCCAATACAATACGTGAAAAAATTAAAAAAAAATAACTAGTAAAATGGTTTAAAAGTTATCATGAATACAGACAGGTAAAGCACACGAGGAGAAATTCCTTCGCTCTGCTTTGCATAGCACGTTACTAAAAGATGGTTTATCATACAAATTAACAGTATGTATAATTTATTTCGTACAGGTACAACTTTTATTTCATACACATACGCTTTTATTTCAGTTGTTGAAAAGGCAATACTGGACCTTCAATTAATGTCAAATCGTGCATCACACCAAGAATTTATAGGTTTGGGGAATAGAATTTATAACTCTAAAAAGTCCCTACTGAAACGTGTTACATTCATTCCTATTAGTTCCATCCGAATTTTCAGAGGGCACCACGTGTTCCATCTGGTAATTTTTCCTTATTTTTCAGCCCAAATCTAAAATAAACTAAATTACAACTAAGCTAAACTCGATAATAATCAAATACAAGCTAGTTTAGTTTAGTTTAATTTGAGGCTGAAAAGTGAGTAGAATTTCCCACATAAAATTCGGACGCCCTCTATATAAACTTAAGACGGAACTAATAGGAATAAATCTGAGACGCTTCAGTAGGGGGTCAGTTACAAATTCTCCTCCCCCAACCTTATAAATTCTTGATCATACTAAGGCATGTATAATCTTATTCAAAGATGTTATTCCGGTACTCATTAATACCAGAAGCTTATGAATGCATACACGTACATAAGAGGTGGGAGTAACCGTGCTATAACTATCGCTTCATATTCCATCCCTTGTTACGAGGTCTTCTGGGACAGAAGCTGTGGGTTCGTTTCCTGGCTCCAGGCCAGTTGATTCAATATCGCCAGAATTTTATTTTATCAACACCATGCTGAAAGGTGTCAACCTTCCAGCACGTGCATCAACTGGCGTCCATCAGTCGATGAAAGCCATGATGGCCAGGATTTTAAGTAAAATTGATGGTAGTTTATTTCCATCTAACTGGCTTCACACCGCTTCACTGAGAAGCTGTACATTAATTTTTTTTAAGCACCACATTTTTACGCATGAAGTTGATTGCGTGTATAGCCTGTGTATGTACACAGCCACCTACAGTAAAGGCCGGATCAGATTAAGACAAATTAGGCAAGTAAAATCAACCATTGACAATAGAAGGAAGCGCAAGTTTGCTAGGTGCTGCCATCTCTACTCCAAGCGCCGAAATTTCAAACTAACCGACCACGATTCCAAATTGTCAACAGATGACGCTACTTGGCAACCTTGCCGCATCTTATTTGAATCGCAGTTTTGCGGAGCATTGTTGGAGGCAAGGATGATACGGCCTTGCCTGTAGGTGGCTGTGGTATGTAGTGAGACTCTACGGCTGATCTTGCCCAGCTATCCTTTTAACATTGTCGGTTTATTTGTAATAATGCCAAGAAATTATGCTGTTCATAAACATACCCAAAATTGATTTTTTAACACCAAACATCTGTGAAAAACAGGATGATGAGTTATAATTGTAAATATATGCATATGTGCGGAATCCTGCTCTTGCCAACAAAGTTAGTGTTTCGTAGTGGCATACATCAAACAATCCTTCCGACATAGCCTGCAACACCGAAAAAATAGAAATATTACAATTAATAATCAAATGCAAATGATTGTTTAACATTTTTATCTCCTAGCAATCGGACGAAGAATACCCTTACATTAGATTAATTCTTGCACAAATCATGACTTAAATAATAAACCTACTAAGATGGACACTAACTTTAATATATATATATATATATTTAATTGCAGCACCTTCTCACTTCTTAATTGACCTTGGATTTAGAAACATAATTAGTAAATATATTATTACTAGAGGAAATCCGTGCTACACACGTCTGATGTTGGATAGACCATTCGTAATACTGGTATGTTTTAGTCGTTCATATGTATGTCCATGTTTCACTGAATTAAATTTCTTTAATCAAATTTCACGATTTCTAACCTTATAGCGTTTTAGGGGGGTGGGCGGTAGTTTTGCCAGGACTGATAATAGGCAATTTTCGGTAATCATACAAATCTGTTACTTCTTTTATTTTTACATTTTTCAGTATGCTCTTCAAGCTTGTGGTGCATCCAGTGGGGAATTTTCACACATCTTGGAGAGTATTTTGTATTGTATTGGTACAAATAAATGGAAATACTGGCCCCAAATGAACGATCAACAGACAGCTCCATTTAAGGCAATCTACTAATGTCAAAAAATCCGTAAGGTATTTCAATTAAAGGCAAACACTGCACTCTGCAAATATCGTGTACAATAATCATTAAAAATAGTCGTTTATGTTGTTTCACCCATGGATTGACGATACACCCTATTGCGTGTTCCCTATTAACAAATTTTATTATCTCCCTTCCCCTATTAATGAAGCTACCGGAGGTTGAGGACTATATGTCGAAGAAATTCTTTGATGGAAAGTTGGGAGTTCTTGTTTCTTCATGACGGTCTCCTTAAAAAAAAAGTAGTGCGCTTCAAGCTGTCTACCTTGCCGCACATTTAATAAAACACAGCGAATTCTTAAACTAATTTAGCTTGCTTCAGATGATTTTAAAGATCCAAAAAATTATTAAAAAAAACCATCGAATTCTTCTTCTGACACACAGTCGAAACGAGGACTATTTGTAGCATTTACCGAATTTCATCACAATAGTTTAGTTTTAAATTTTGCTATCATGTTTCTTATGTGCCAGACTCGATATATTCAACATTTTTCAGTAGTGTATTAATTGCAAAAGCCATCTGCCTGGTTACTTCATTTGCCGTCCACAACTTCGAAAATGACTAAAAATGTTTAAAACTATTTTCTGTGTACATGCTTAAATGCAAGGTGTATCACCATCTAAGCGTAAATACCAAATACCCAAAGACGAAATAAAAACTAACACAAAGTAATAACGTACATGAATTAATGCAGTCTGCACTTCGGCATCGATATTACCGTTGATAGGTGTTAGGTAGGCTTTTTTAATTAGTTCGGTTACTTCCCTCACTGGGTAAAAGTTACTAAACATGTGATCGATGACGTGTGTCTGAAATTCAGGTGACGTCAGAGACTTGCCAGGATTACCCGCCAATATATCTGAAACAGAATGATCGCAACAATAATAAGTAAGGAGGGTGGGGGGGGGGGGGGTAATTATATTGACAAGAAAAGCAGTCTAGAATATTTGTAATGAAGTGTCCTGCTATTTAAAATATATACGTTAATGCGTTACAAAGTATTTCAACAATTGCAGTTCATTTAATTAGACGGTTCTGTTTCTCCATCAATCCATTCCTAAATAAATCTAGTGAAGATTTCCACAATAATTCAGAATAGTGTTAAAACACAACATCATTGTTATGTGCATCACTCAGTAGTGTGATTGATGTGTTTGGTTTCTTCTATCGGGTCATCAGCAATAGCCATAATACCAGAGACCACCTATGCCTATCAATATATATAAAATCCTAACAAGACGCAATTTCGCAGCGTAAGAGTAGATTTAGATTTTATTGCAGAGCCTTGGCCTGAAGCCGCACTCCACATAAAACATGTGGAACTACAACTTACAAAATTAACAATGATCCAATCAGTCATTACACAGTTCAATCTAGGTTCAAAATTACCTACAAATAAAACAAAATTATGCACTAAATACTCCGCAAAGCAAAGAAACTCTGAGCATACAAAACTCCAGAGCAGGGGACCTGGGGCAGAACATTCCTGTGCACGAGCTACATAAGTACTCAACCCCTAGGCATAAAAGCACTACAGAAGAAATCCGGTACATTGCGGAAGGAATCCCGAGCACGAGATATTCAGAGAAACACTATCACTCACTATGGAGTAAGACAGGTGTTTTACCACCGAATACAGAAGCACCAGCGAAGAGATCCGGAGCAAGACGTCTGCGGTAAACCATCTTTGCGTACAAGCTGCATAAGTACTCAACCACTAGGTGCAAAAGCACTACAGGAGAATTTCGCAGGACAGACGACAAGAAGAGAGGTGAAGCAGGATACCTGGTGAAGGAGAATCAGAAGAGGGACACAGCAGCAACAGATGCATAAGCAAACCCAAATAAAAAAAATCACAAGAAGTCACAGGTGAACTTTTGTCTCCACACAGAAGCACACAACAGCACGGAGGTGGTACACATCACCATTACAACACTGAGTAACGGTTAGGAGAGAAGCCTCCCACACTGCTCCCCATATCAAACACAGTGCAGCAAATAGTGTTCAACAGACTCCACTACACAGTGTGTATTGCTGGCCCATCCTAGTCGATGCCTGTGACCAGCCAGGACGGCATGTTCAGTCCACAAATGGGAGATAACACGCTCTTTCCAGGTTGGAAGGCAATCAAGTGCCGAATTGGCACCACAAGTTGGGTGCAGTTGGTAAAGAGCACGCCCAATTGTAGCAACCTGCCACTCCATTTGCCACTGCTCATGCACCCACGATCGTATAACAGAACCACGTGACGGTGGTGACAAAGTGAAACTCTTCGCAACTGCATCAGTGCCAGAACAGCCACTGTGCCCTCGGACCCGGTAATCATCACAGTAGATCTCTGAGAGGCCAACCATAACTTCCAACAAATTGCAAAGACCAGCGGATCACACACATCCATTGCCTTAACAAAACACCACAGGAAAGACAGACTGGACGCCGAATTGTAGAAGTTCGTAAATAATGGCAGACGAAGGTTTAATGCCAAGTGCAAGGCCACTGAGATGGCAGCCATCTCACAAGTAAAGCTGTAGTAGTCTCCACGAAGTGCTCGCCCTACACCGAGTTTTAGAGTGGGAATACATACACCAACTCTCCACCAGTTTTGACTGCAAGGAAATAAGAAGCATCACAGAGGACGCTACAAGCAGTGTGACCTGGCTCAAAAAGAGATCCAAGGAAGACACACCAGTGCTCATGGGCACGGAGGACAAATAGTTGCAACACACATCAGCTGGTGGAGCGCAGAAGTCAATAAAAGCAAGAATCCACGCCCTGCCGTCCCGAGACATTCACGTGTAGTCACACTCAGTCTGCAATAGTCAGCCAGAATAACCCCAACAGGGTCGTGCTGAGAACGACTCAAATTACGGAGACACAGAGCAGCAAGCAAGCCATTCACATGGAGGTGCAACGGGGCCTCGCCTGCCACAACATGAAGCGCAGGGACTGGAGTGGATACCCAAACAACCTGTAACAACACGCAAGCAGTCATTGATGCAGACTTGCAGAGTGTGCGAATCTGCCGCCCAACTGTTACCAGGAATGGGAGATGGTAGTCAACAACGGAGCAGACAAATGTTCCGAACACTGACAGTAGAGCACCCCTTCTAACAGTTCGACAGCGAGCTAGGCTGCGAAGTACAGGAAGACGGCTGACGATTTTTTCTTTCAGAAGGCGAACATTGGACGTCCATGTCAAGCCACTATCCAGCACACCACTCAAATATTTAACTTCAGTAGATGCTGGAACTACAACTCCTCTGACACGCACACTGATCCGAGTCTCGCGCACTGCCTGGAGCGAGATAAAAGGACTAGCTCTGTTTTTGGTGGGGACAGCGACAGGCCACGAGCTGCAAGACGAACAACAATCAGGTCTAAGGCGCCTTGAACTGAAACAACACTAGCAGGGTCCGACCCAACAAACCATAATACTATGTCGCCTCCATAACAGACAACATTTGCACTTAACTGCATTTCGCACAGGACTTCATTGATGACCATTGCGAAGAGAACCAGACTAAGGCTGCACCTTGTTGGAGACCTCGATCCGACTCTGTCTGCGACGACCAATACCCATTGACACTGGTGACATATGGACGGCCGCCCAACAGAGCAAGAATGGCTTCTGACAACTTCTAACCAACTCCCATACTTGCGAGAGAGGCTCAGACCCATGCATTCAGCACAAACCGTGTCGTAATCTGCCTTAATATCTACGAACACAGCAACAACTGTGTTGCCATGTGCCCAGGCCTCTCTAATACCAGAGAGAAGAAAAAGCACAGCATCCTACGCACTTCTGTTCATTCTATATACCCCTGAAAAGCAACCCATTCACTCGAGATGGCATTAGGCGCCTAACCAACATCTTCTCATATATCTTATGCGCAGGAAAGCAAGGCAATAGATCTGTAATTCTTGAGATCAGATGCACATACCATGCTTGCACACTGGAACTAACACAGTGTGGTACAGACACGAGTGTGGGACAGCTCCACCATCAAGTAAACCATGAAAAAAAAACAAGAAGCACACTTAGAGCTTCGCATGGTAATGATCGAAAAAACGCATACGCGAGACCGTCAGCACCTGTTGCACTCTTCACTTTGACAAAGCAGTGGTAAGTTCACACATGTGAAAGGGTGAGTTGGTCGCCTCCAAAGTAACCTGCATGAGCAACTGCGGAAATACACCGCTACTCTTATGTGTATAAACCTCTGCAAACCACGCAATAAAGGCATCCGCCATTGCTCCCCCCGTGAATGTTTCTGTGAGAGTCAAATATCCATGTTGGTTCAATTTTCCGATCTCAGAGCCTTCCAGACCAAGGAGATCTCTCAGAGTCGCTCACCATACTGCTTCTTTTCGGTGTGCAGAATGAAGGCAGATTCCCACGCAACCGCTCTAAGTAAGCCACACACTAGCAGATGGTGGGTGCTTCCACTTTCTGTAGGCTCAACATCTATCTCTGACAGCAATAGAACATTTCAAAGTCTACTATAATGGCTTACCTGCAACTCTGCCCACACTACCATTGCTGCTCTGGCTACCGCGTGAACTTGACGCAGACCACCGAGAGAGCCAGCACCCAGAAGAACCATTATCCACAGCTGGTCTGGAACGCCACCGCTTTTCACTTTGACGCTGCAGCTGCCACGGATATAGTACAATTGGGAGATGGTTACTGCAACTTAAATCATCTGAGACTGAGAAGCTAAACGTTTCTACTATCTCAGATGAACACAAAATGGAATCTAACACAGATTCATGCAACCTGACAAATGTTGGAGTTTCATTTTGGACCACACGTAAATCCAGGTAGTCCAAGCACCTGGGCCAGTTGGCGTCCCCGTGAATCACAACGAGCGAGCCCCATTCAAAGTGGTGGGCATTAAAGTCCCCTGCAACAATGCAAGGAGCAGGGAACTTTCGCAGCCTCTGATACCATATAGACCAATGGTTCTCAAACATTCTCATGTACCGGACTGGTAACTTTTTTTCGGGGTGCTAGGGACCGGTAACTAGGTAGCTGTGGTGTACCTTGGGGGGGGGGGGGAAGGGGTTAATCCTCGATTTCGAACAACATAAAACACATTAAGGACGGAAAAGCCTTTAACAAGAGTTAAATTCGATTCCTCGCTCTGGATGTCTGACATTTAAGTCCAAAAGGCAACGTAAATAGGTTTGCATCTGTATTTAGAAAACACTTGTTTTACGATGTATCATATTTATTTATGAAAACCTTAAGGTTGAAACATTGACGTTGTGTTAATTTGTTATTTTAAAGACATGTGCAGCTAGTGCGAAAAGTGAGCCCGTTTATTTTTCTATTGTTTGTCAACACGTGGCTCGATCGAGGGTAACCTGCAGGATCTGGAGGAGGACACGACCATGGATTGTTAACAATGGGCTTTATAATTTGTAATTTCATGTGAGATTACAACAAATTATAAACAAACATTTAAAATTTGTTTTGTTTAAAATCAACCTGATTTGAAATTTCGGTTGTTTTCGTCACCGCACATTTCGTTTTTTTATGTAACCACGTCGCATCTGATCGTTTACTCACCACTAGACTCGCGTTTAGATAACTATAACAGTCTGACACTTACAGACTGGAGGCCACAAGTGATAAGCTCGCACGTGCGGCAGTAGCGATAAGCACGTGTTACAACCATTTACTGCAGCAGTAACTTTTCATCTTTAGTGATTCTAAATTTTAGCATTATTGTTCCTATTAGTAGTATTACTTTCATCCATTGATTACATTAGAAGGATGGGCGTTTACCTGAGTGTAATAGCTGAAACATTGATGAAAATTCTAGTTGTGGGCGTTTGTTTATCTGAGCGTTTACACTAAATTACAGTTTTTGTCCAGGTGATCGCCGCGGACCGGCGCCCGACTGTTCAGACGTAGAATGAAGAAAGGCAAGGGTCACCCACTTCCCTCCAGTCCCCACACGAATACAACAACCATAAATTTCAACACGTTCATGATGCTGCCACACTAAATATGGCACTTTCCATTTAAAAAAGAAATACTGAGACCCTGAGGCAGTCCAGATTCTTGAACACCAAGAATGTCAGCATGCTGCAGCAGACCTTCAATCACTTCAGCCTTATTCATTAGGCCCATGGCATTCCAGGAACCGAAGGAATACTGACTCTGGAAAAGACCAACCTAGACTCTACTCTGCCTCTATATCCCCTCTCACTCTGTCATGCACCATCATGCTTACTCCCGGCTGTGCCCCACGAGCTTCCATCCAGGCTAAACTAACACTTTCATTATACACTTTTCCATTCATGACCAGACTGATACTGCCATCAAGGCTACTAGGGGTGGGTCGGTTTCACTTTTTTGACTTCGGTTCCGGTTTCGGTTTTCATGGCCACAAAACCGCGGTTTCGGTGTCGGCATCGCTTTTTGCCATCCTCCACCCAAACCAGATATTTCGATTTTTTTTCTTGTAATAGTAGTTGTACTAGCTTCTAAATCACTCCTGCTTTCACTTCCAGCAGCGTCATAGACCAAGGGTCTAGCTGTGGCACCATTTTCCTCTACAATTTTCTTTTTAAATGAACAGGAGCTTTACTGTGAAATATACTTAGAAAAATTATTAAAAAATTCAAAACAACAAGTCATTCTTTGATTTTTCGAACACCGTACGAAAAACCGACTCAAAATCCGAATCGGTTTCGGTGTCGGTTTTCAGTAAACACCGAAAATTCGGTTTCGGTTTCGGTCACTGACCCATCCCTAAAAGTGACATCTTTACGACCGCCCTCCTGTACAGAAGACTCACCAACTTTAGAAGACACTGGGCCTGGGCTTGGACCTGGACCAAGGCCTGAATCTACAGGTGACTGATTTACAGAACACAACGCTACTTCACTATCACCTTGAGACGCTGGTACACCTGTGCACTGCTGCTCAGCTTCTCCACCACTTTTCCTCTTATTTGCTTTCTTGGCTTTCATGCGCCGAGTACCTCTCTTCCTCTTTGCCCGACGAGTGAAGCCACGCTTCGGATATTCGCTTTCAGAGACTTCTGGCTCCTTAGCCCACACAGACTTTGACGCACTTGATACACACAATGCTCTTCTACTCAAACTTGCTTCCCGACTTCTGGACGTATGAGGATGCACAACACCAGCATTATTGGCCTCCATCTGGTCTGCATTGCACTCTTCACCACACTTATCATCAAGGTTACAAGTGACATCTCTACTATCGCTCTCCTCTGCAAATGACTCGCCAACTTCAGAAGACACTGGACCTGGGCCTGGGCCTGAGTCTACAGCCGATTGATTTACAGAGCACAACACTACTTCACTATCGCCTTGAGACTCTGGTTCACCTGGGCACTGCTGCACGGCTTCTGCACCGCTTTTCCACTTATTTGCTTTCTTGGCTTTCTTGCGCCGAGTGGCTCTCTTCCTCTTGGCCCGAGCAGTGAAGCCACGCTCCGGATATTCACTTTCAGAGACTTCTGGTTCCTTAGCGCGCACAGACTTTGATGCATTTGATAGCAACACACTTCCACTCACACTTGCTTCCTGACTTCTGGAAGTATCAGAATGCCCTACAACACGCACAAAATTATTGGCCTCCATCTGGTCTGCATTGCACTCTTTGCAGCACCACTTATCATTGCTCTGATAGGCAGCACAGGCAGTGGTACCAACGGTTTCGGCATTGCCGCGATCTGCATCTCTGCTGCGGACTTCTCGCAAATGTTGACATAAATCTTGCGGATAGTAATAGCGAGCACAAACACAACAGTGAACAATCGCGCACGCGCAGGGAAATTGTCCGCACTGACCACAATACCGGCAGCGCGGTGGCCGACCCGTCACAGAAACAAGGGCAGGAATACCCAGAACTGCGACAATATCTGGGATGTCATCTAAAACAGCTGCGTTGCGCAACTTCAATCGAATCCGACGCACTCCATTATAGCAGACCGCACGACCAGCAACAATAAGTTTCTCTCTTTCATGTGATTCTAACGTAGCAAATCGCTCAAAGGCTATACGAATATCCCTAGTCGAAACTTCATACGGAAGCCAATGTAAACGCGCTTCGATCACTTGAACATGACGTAAAACAGAAGCTCTTTCATCAACAACAACAACCTTTTCCCAGGAAACTGCCGAACTCTGATCATTGTTGTTAACACCTTGATTGTTGTTATTGTTCAAAATCACATCGCCATCTTCTAAATCTCCCATTCTCCCATCATCGACAACGCCGTACAGTTTTAGGTCATCCTGCGATATTCCACGCTTCTCTGCTTCAGTACTGATCACTTTAAAATCACTACTTGACACTAGTCCACACCTTACGTTCCTACTTGCTATAACTCCAGTCCTTAGAAAATCTCCTAAGAGTTGCCGCACAACCTCCGCCATTGCCTTCAACAATCAAACAATGTGAACGGATGTGCCCTGCAACAATCAGTAACAAACGAATTGTTGCTTCAAGAATGCTGACTATTAGAGTTGAGTTGAATAGTTTCCAAGTTGGTTGAATAACAATCACTGCATGCACGATCGTTGTTCGGGACTATTGTGCTTGGTATCAAAACGTAGAAACAGGCAATTCAGCCACAATAAGAATAACAGTGGCACCTTCCATTGAGAACGCTATTTACTTTCCTAAGAAAACAAAATACCAGGGGTTGCAAGGGGGGTGGGGGGTGAATGAGGATTATTCAGACCACACAAAGGAGGAATGCGGGGGGGGGGGGTATTTAAATCACACAATGAGGAGGGGGTATTCAGACCACACAATGGTGGGAATGCGGTGGGGGGGGGGCAGGGCTGCGGAAGGGGACAGGTGGTACCATGGGGGGGGGCGGAGGGAGGAAATCTGACCACACAATGGGAGAATACGAGGGGAACGGTGGGAACGTGGTAGGGGGGGGGGAATCGGCGAACATTTTTATTTCATGCTGCCCAATAAAGTATTTCGCTCACCACGCATGCGAGAAGCAGCTAGACCGGCATATGTTACGTCGGGGAACAGCTAGTTTATTTTTAAAAATGGTCACATTTTTAACAGTTTTCTTTGTTAAAGGTAAGTTTTGGTTTTGAAAGTAACCAAGGTATATTTTTGTATATTGCACATCAAATATACATGAAATAAAAAGTAACCATAAACCATAAATGAAATGTAAAAACATCAAATGCTACAAAACATGTTACAAAATGCTGCACAAACATCAAAGAGTAAAGGAAAATTAAAGAACTTCTTTACCTTCCCAATACCTAACCGCTTTCTATTTGTACCAGCATATTCATTTTACTTACCCTTTCTTTCCTTTACTTAATTTAAAGTTTACCAAAACAACATTTCTGTTCAGCTAAATAAGGAATAAAAAGTTCCAGCTTTCCCTTCAGACTGTAAAGGACTAGGTAAACACACCTGAACACAGCTGCTAGCAGAATTCTGTGTGCTGCAAAATAATCGCTGCAGTCTCTATTGCTAGCAGACTAAAGCCCATTACAGCTGTAAACGGGCCTACACATTGCCCCAACAATAGTAGTGACAATCCCACAGATAATTTCGATTTCATTTGTGGTTGTCAACCATATTTATTGTGCATGATTCGATTAACACTTCC
This sequence comes from Lithobius niger, assembly GCA_023313725.1. Lineage (NCBI taxonomy): Eukaryota > Metazoa > Arthropoda > Chilopoda > Lithobiomorpha > Lithobiidae > Lithobius > Lithobius niger. The sequence continues at coordinate 50,920 of JAHWFP010175093.1, forward strand.
TATGTTGGCTATGGGACATAAATACTATTTAAAATTTGGAGCATACGTTAAAGAATACTAATAGATAGTTCTCCGTCCTCCTGGAATATCACGACTTTAAGTTTGTTACATGAAAGTGATGGTGGAATCCAATGTTTCGTGGCCAAACTGATCACCACTGCTCCCAGCAAAGCTCAAATAAATAACACATGCTAATTAAGTTCTGTTTCATTTCGTATGAAATGTCAAATTGCCTGAATGCAGAACTAAATATATTACCTGTAAAATTAAAGGCCTAAGCTGATAATCATAGAGGGGCTCAATTATATGAAGTCAAAAGATGTTAAGCTGAACATTGTTGGGTCTATTGTTATACTAAAAATTGACCTTTTAAGGCATAAAGGCATAAATTCAAACATGAACGATAAGCATTCTCCAACGGATAATTATCTAGATTAGGGGCATCACGCCAAATCACTTAATTTTTATACTAACCGACGCTACTCTTCATCCTAACACCATTTCGCATCACAAAATTCGGGGGAAACGTTTGTTTCCAACCATAAATGCGTCTGAAAATAGCACAGCTTCACATACAGCGTTGAACGAGTGCCGCCATCTTCGTTCTTCGTTGCTTGCAGGCAAGA